>JASSZA010000429.1:0-162828 GCA_031835075.1 Saguinus oedipus
ATGCTATCCCCATCAAACTACCATTGAATTTCGTCACAGAACTGGAAAACACCACCATAAATTTCATATGGAACCAAAAAAGAGCCCGCATAGCCAAGTCAATTCTAAGCAAAAAGAACACAGCGGGAGGCATCACGCTACCAGACTTCAAACTATACTACAAGGCTACAGTAATCAAAACAGCATGGTACTGGTACCAAAATAGAGATATAGACCAATGGAACAGAACAGAAGCAACGGAGGCAACACAACATATCTACAACCATATTATCTTTGATAAACCAGACAAAAACAGGCAATGGGGAAAGGATTCCCTATTTAACAAATGGTGTTATGAAAACTGGCTAGCCATGTGCAGAACGCAGAAACTGGACCCCTTTCTGACACCTTGCACTAAAATTAACTCCAGATGGATTAAAGACTTAAACGTAAGACCTGACACCTTAAAAACCCTAGAAGAAAATCTAGGCAAAACCGTTCAGGACATAGGAGTAGGCAAGGACTTCATGAACAAAACACCAAAAACATTGGCAACAAAAGCCAAAATAGACAAATGGGACCTAATCAAACTCCACAGCTTCTGCACGGCAATAGAAACAGTCACTAGAGTGATCGGCAACCATCAGAATGGGAAAAAATCTTTGCAGTTTACACATCTGACAAAAGGCTGATATCCAGAATTTACAAAGAACTCAAACAGATTTACAGAAAAAAAACAAACAAGCCCATTCAAAAATGGGCAAAGGATATGAACAGAAACTTTACAAATAAGACATACATGAGGCCAACAAACATATGAAAAAGTGCTCATCATCATTGGTCATTAGAGAGATGCAAATCAAAACCACATTGAGATATCATCTCACACCAGTTAGAATGGCGATCATTAAAAAATCTGGAGACAGCAGATGCTGGAGAGAATGTGGAGAAATAGGAACACTCTTACACTGTTGGTGGGAGTGTAAATTAGTTCAACCATTGTGGAAGACACTGTGGCGATTCCTCAGGGACCTAGAAATAGAAATTCCATTTGACCCAGCAATCCCATTACTGGGTATCTATCCAAAAGACTATAAATCGTTTTACTATAAGGACACATGCACACGAATGTTCATTGCAGCACTGTTTACAATAGCAAAGACCTGGAACCAACCCAAATGCCCATCGATGATAGACTGGACTGGGAAAATGTGGCACATATACACCATGGAATATTATGCAGCAATCAAAAATGATGAGTTTGTGTCCTTTGTAAGGACATGGATGAATCTGGAGAACATCATTCTCAGCAAACTGACACAAGAACAGAAAAAGAAATACCGCATATACTCACTCATAGGTGGGTGAGAAAAATAAGAACACATGGACACAGAGAGGCGGTCTACTATACACTGGGGACTGTTGGGGAAATGGGGGAGGGACAGCTAGGGGGGCTGAGCGAGGATAGCCTGGGGATGAATGCCAAGTGTGGGTGAGGGGGAGGAAGGCAGCAAAACGCACTGCCATGTGTGTACCTATGCAACTATCTTGCACGTTCTGCACATGTACCCCAAAACCTATAATGCAATAAAAATTTAAAAACTAGTAATAATAAAAAAATTTAAAAAAAAAGAAAAAATAAAAAAGAATGAAAAAAAAAAATTGTCGACTGTTACCCTGGTGTGCATTATTCACTGAGGCTCTAAATGAGTGGACACGTGAAGTAGACTCTTAAATCTTCCTTTGGTGTGTATTATTGAATGAGTCTCTGACTAAGTGGTCATCAAAAAGAGGCTCAAATGTATTGCCCAGGTGTTGATTCCATACAGAGGCTTTGAATGTGTAGCCATATGAAGTAGACCCTTGACTATTTTCGAGGGGAGTATTCTTCACAGAGGCCCTGAACGAGTGGCCATGTGAAAGAGATTCCTTACTTTTCAGATATACATATTATTCACTAAAACACTGAAAGAGTGGCCTTCTGAAATAGAAACGATTTTACTCCACAGGTGTGCATAAGTTTTTGATTCACCAAACGAAACACCATATGAAACAGACAAGTGATTATTCCCCACCTGTGCAGTATTCGAAAAGGCTTTGATTTTGTGACCATATAAAATAGACTAGCGTCTATTTCACACGTGTGCATTATTGCCTGATTCTGTGAATTAAAAGCTATATAAAGTAGACTCCTTACACTTCCCCTGGTGGGCATTAATCAGTGAGGCTCTTTTTGTTTAACCATATGAAACAGGATGCTGTCTATCTCAAATATTTGTATTAATCAGTGAATCTCTGAATGAGTGTCTATGACTGCTAAGTATTTTATATTTTTGCATTTTTCACTGAGTTTACGAGTCAGTGTCCATATAAAATGGAATCCTGACTAATCCACACGTGCACATTATCCACTGAGGCTAAGATTGAGTGTCCTAATAAAATAAACTCCTGGCTACTCCACAGGTGTACATCATTTTCTGAGTCTCTGAATATATGTCCATCGAAAATAGACTCCAAATTATTCCGCAGGTGTGTATTATTCAGTGAGACTCAGAATATGTTTCCATATCAGTTAGATTCCTTACTATATCAACTGTCTGTCTTATTCACTGAATATATTTCTACATGAAATAGACTCCTGACTACACCACATTGTTCAGTAACACTCCGAATTAGAGGCAACATGAAAAAGTCTCCTGACTATTCCACAGGTGTGCATTATTTAGTGAGACTCTGAATGAGGGGATAAAGGTTAATTCTGACTATTTCTCCAGGTGTGTACACTTAGTGAGGCTGTTAACGAGGGGCCATAGGAAAGAGACTTCTGACTATTCCGCAGGTGTGCATAATTTAGTGATTCTCTGAAGGAGAGGCCATAAAAAATAGACTCCCGACTATATCACAAGTGTGTAATATTCAGTGAGGTTGTGAAAGAGGGCCCATATGAAACAGACTTCTAATTACTCCACATGTGCATTATTCACAGTTTTTCTGAATGAGAAGCCGTATGACATAGACTCCTCATTATTATCCATGTGTGCATTAATCAAACAGGCTCTGTTTGTGTGTCCATACCAAACAGACTCCTGACACTGCCCCAGGTGTATATTACTCGGCGATACACAAAATTAGAGTTCATATGAAATAGACTCCTGACTATCACACAGGTCCGTATCATTCTGCAAGGCACTAAGTTCATGGCTATGTTAAACAGCGTCTTGATTACTCCGTAGAAGTTTACTATTCACTGAAATTTTGAATGATAGACCATATAAAATAGACACCTGACTATTGCTCCATTGTGAATTATTCAATATGGTTCTAAATGAGTGGTATTATCAAATAGAATCCTGAGGATTCTTCAGGTGCATATCACTCAATGAGGCACAAAATGAGTGGCCATATAAAAAATTCTCAACTGTTACCATGGTGTGCATTATTCACTGAGGCTCTAAATGAGTGGCTACATGAAGTAGACTCTTAAATCTTCCTTTGTTGTGTATTATTGAATAAGTCTCTGACTAAGTGGGCATCAAAAAGAGACTCAAATGTATTGCCCAGGTGTTGATTCCGTACAGAGGTTTTGAATGTGTAGCCATTTGAAGTAGACCCTTGACTATTTTTGAGGGGAGTATTCTTCACAGAGGCCCTGAACGAGTGGCCATGTGAAAGAGATTCCTTACTTTTCAGATATACATATTATTCACTAAAACACTGAAAGAGTGGCCTTCTGAAATAGAACTGATTTTACTCCACAGGTGTGCATAAGTTTTTGATTCACCAAACGAATCACCATATGAAACAGACAAGTGATTATTCCCCACTTGTGCAGTATTCGAAAAGGCTTTGATTTTGTGGCCATATAAAGTAGACTAGCGTCTATTTCACACGTGTGCATTATTGCCTGATTCTGTGAATTAAAAGCTATATAAAGTAGACTCCTTACACTTCTTCTAGTGTGCATTTTTCAGTGATGCTCTTTTTGTTTAACCATATGAAACAGGATGCTGTCTATCTCAAATATATATATATTATTCAGCGAATCTCTGAATGAGTGTCTATATGAAATAGACTGCTAAGTATTTTACATTTTTGCATTTTTCACTGAGGTTACGACTGAGTGGCCATACAAAATGGAATCCTGATGAATCCACACATGCATATTATTCACTGAGGCTATGAATGAGTGTCCTAATAAAATAGACTCCTGGCTACTCCCCAGGTGTACATTGTTTTCCAAGGCTCTATATATATTTCCATCGAAAATAGACTCCAAATTATTCCCCAGGTGTGTATTGTTCAGTGAGACTCAGAATACGTTTCCATATCAATTAGATTCCTTACTATATCAAGGGTCTGTCTTATTTACTGAAGCTCTGAGTATGTGTCTACATGAAAAAGACTCCTGACTACACCACATTATTCAGTGACACTCCGAAATAGAGGCCACATGAAAAAAGTTTTCTGACTATTCCAGAGGTGTGCCTTATTTAGTGAGACTCTGAATGAGGGGATAAATGTAAATCCGGACTATTTCTCCAGGTGTGTACACCTACTCGGGCTCTTAGTGAGTGGGCATAGGAAAGACACTTCTCCCTATTCCGCAGATGTGCATTATTTAGTGATTCTCTGAATGAGTGGCCATAAAAAATAGTCTCCAGACTATATCACAAGTGTGTAATATTCAGTGAGGCTGAGAAAGAAGGGCCATATAATACAGAATTCTAATTACTCCACATGTGCATTATTCACAGTTTGTCTGAATGAGTAGCCGTATGACATAGACTCCTCATTATTCTCCATGTGTGCATTAATCAAACAGGCTCTGTTTGAGTGTCCATACCAAACAGACTCCTTACACTGCCCCAGGTGTGTATTACTCAGCGATACACAAAATTAGCGTTCATATAAAATAGATTTCTATCACACAGTTGTGTATCATTCAGCAAGGCACTTAATTCGTGGCTATGTTAAACAGTCTTGATTACTCCATAGAAATTTACTATTCACTGAAACTTTGAATGATAGACCATATAAAATAGACACCTGACTATTGCTCCATTGTGAATTATTCAATAAGGTTCTAAATGAGTGGTAGTATCAAATAGAATCCTGAGGATTCTTCAGGATTATATCTCTCAGTGAGGCACAAAATGAGTGGGCATATAACAAATGCTCAACTCTTACCCTTGTGTGCATTATTCATTGAGGCTCTAAATGAGTGGGTACATGATGTAGACTCTTAAATCTTCCTTTGTTGTGTATTATTGAATGAGTCTCTGACTAAGTGGGGCATAAAAAAGAGACTGAGGTTTATTGCTTAGATGTTCATTACATATAGAGACTTTGAATGTGTAGCCATTTGAAGTAGACCCTTGACTATTTTTGAGGGGAGTATTCTTCAGAAAGGCCCTGAACCAGTGGCCATGTGAAAGAGATTCCTGACTTATCAGATATACATATTACTCACTAAAACACTGAAAGAGTGGCCTTATGAAATAGAACCGATTTTACTGAACAGGTGTGCGTTATTTTTTGATTCTCCAACGTAATCGCCTTATGAAACGGACTTGATTATTCCTCACATGTGCAGTATTTGAAAAGGTTCTATATGAGTGTTTATGTCAAAGAGTCTCCTGACTCTGACACATGTGTGTATCATTCACGGAGCTGCTTAATTTGGGCCTACCTTAAATAGGGTCCTGACTACTCCACAGCTGTTTATTATGCACTGAATCTCCGAATGACAGGCCATATAAATTAGACTCCTTACTATTGCCCCATTGTGCGTTATTCGGTAATGCTGTGATTGAGTGTCCATATGACTTGGACACTGACTATTTCCAAGGTGTGTATTCTTCATTGAGATTCTGAACGAGTGAGCACATAACATAAACACTTGACTCTATCCTCTTGAGTATTTTTCAGTTCTGCATTGTCCACTGAGTTGCTGGGTGAAGAGTCATATCAAACAGTCTCCAGACTATTCCTTTTGCTGTGCATTATTCAGTGCGTCTCTGAATAAGTGGCTATATATAATATAATCCTATGTATTTTCCAGATATATATGATTCTTCACTGAGGTTCTGAATCAGTGGCCATGTAAGATACACTCCAGAAGTTTCCATAGGGCTGTATTATTCTGTGAAGCTCTGAATGAGTGGCCATAAAATAGAGTCTCCTTAATACTCTTAAGGCGTGCGTTTTTACATTCGGCTCTAAATCAGTGGCTGCACGAAACAGAATTCTGACTTTTTCCAAGGTGTATGTTATTCAGTTAGTCTCTGAATATGTTGCTATAGGAAATATAATTCTGACTACAATATAGTTGTTTTTTATTCAATGAAGCTCTGAAATTGATGCCACATGTAATAGCGTCCTGAGTATTTATCAGGTAGGTATTATTCACTGAGACTCTGAAACTTTATCCATATGAAATTGATTTCTGACTACTCCACATGTTTGTATTATTGACGCTGACTCTAAACATTTGGCCATATTAAATAGACTAGTGACTATTCCAAAGTTGTGTATTACTCACTCAGGCTTTGATTTTGTAGCCATATAAAATAGAATAGTGTCTATTCCACATGTGTGCATTATTCCCTGATTCTGTAAATGAGAGGCTAAATAAAGTAGACTCCTAACACTTCCCCAGGTGTGCATTACTCAGTGAGGATCTTTTCGTGTAACAATATGAAACAGGATGTTGTCTATCTTATATATTTTTATTATTCAGTGAGTTTCTGAATGAGTGTCTATATGAAATAGACTGCTGAGTAATTTACATTTGTGCATTTGTCACTAAGGTTGCAAGTCAGTGGCCATATAAAATGGAATTCTGACTAATCCACACGTGCATATTATCCAAAGAGGCTATGAATGAGTGTCCAAATGAAATAGACTCCTGGCTACTCCACAGGTGTGCATTATTTACCAAGGCTCTGAATGAATGTCCATTGAAAATAGACACCAAATTATTCTCCAGGTGTGTATTATTCAGTGAGGCTCAGAAGATGCGGCCATATTAATTAGATTCCTTACTATATCAGGGGCCTGACTTATTCACTGAGGCTCTGAATATGTGTCTACATGAAATAGACTCCTGACAACACCACATTATTCAGTGACACTCTGAATTAGAGGCCACATCAAAGAGTCTCATGACTATTCCACAGGTGTGCATCATTTAGTGACACTCTGAATGAGGGGAAAAAAGTAAATACTCACTGTTTCCCCAGGTGTTTACACTTAGTGAGGCTCTTAACGAGTGGCCATAGGAAAGAGACTTCTGACTATTCCACAGGTGTGCATTATTTAGTTATTCTCTAAATGAGTGGCCATAAAAAAATAGACTCCAGACTATATCACAAGTGTGTCATATTCAGTGAGGCTGTGAAAGAGGGGCCATAGGAAACAGACTTCTATTTATTCCACATGTGCATTATTCACTGTTTGTCTGAATGAAAAGACATATGACATAGACTGCTCATTATTATCCATGTGTGCATTAATCAAACAAGTTCTGTTTGAGTGTCCATAGCAAATACAATTCTGACCCTGCCCCAGGTGTGTATTACTCAGTGATACACAAAAGTAGTATTCATATGAAATAGACTCCTGACTCTCACCCAGGTTTGTATCATTCAGGAAGGAACTTAATGGGTGGCTATCTTCAACAGCGTCCTGATTACTCCATAGAAGTTCATTATTCACTAAAACTTTAAATCATAATCCATATAAAATAGACAACTGTCTATTGCTCCATTGTGAATTATTCAATTAGGTTCTAAATGAATAGTAGTATCAAAGAGAATCCTGAGGATGCTTCAAGTGTATATCACTCAGTGAGGCACAAAATGAGTGGCCATATAAAAATGGTCGACGATTATCATAGTGTGCATTATTCACTGAGGCTCTAAATGAGTGGCTACATGAAGTAGACTCTTAACTCTTCCCCAGGTGTGTATTACTGAATGAGACTCTGACTAATTGGACATAAAAAAGAGACTCAGGTGTATTGCCCAGGTGTTCAGCACATACAGAGACACTAAATGTGTAGGCATTTGTAGTAGACACAATAATTTTTGAGGGGAGTTTTCTTCATATAGGCCCTGAACGAGTGGCCATGTGAAAGAGATTCCTGACTTATTAGATATACATATTATTCAGTGAAACACTGAAAGAGTAGCCTTATGAAATGGAACCCGTTTTACTCCACAGGTGTGCATTATTATTTGATTCTCCAAATGAATCACCATATGAAACAGACTAGTGACTACTCCCCACATGTGCAGTATTCAAAAAGGTTCTGTATGAGTGTCTATATCAAAAAGTGTCCTGACTCTGACACATGTGTGTATCATTCACGGAGCTGCTTAATTTGGCCTACCTTCAATAGGTTCCTGACTACTCCACAGCTGTTTATTACTCACTGAAGCTCCGAATGAGAGGCCATATGACATAAACTCCTTACTATTGCCCCATTGTGCATTGTTCAGTAATGCTGTGATTGAGTGTCCATATGACGTGGACTCTGACTATTCCTAAGGTGTGTATTCTTCAGTGAGATTCTGAACGAGTGACCACATAACATAAACTTCTGACTCTATCATCTTGACTATTTTTCTGTTCTGCATTGTCCACTGAGTCGCTGGGTGTAGGGTCATATCAAATAGTCTTTAGACTATTCCTCATGTGTGCATTATTGAGTGAGTTTCTGAATAAGTGGCTATATATAATATAATCCTTAGTATTTTCCAGATATATATGATTCTTCACTGAGGTTCTGAATAAGTGGCTATGTGAAATACACTCCTGACGTTTCCATAGGTCTGTATAATTATGTGAAGCTCTGAATGAGTGGCCATAAAATAGAGCCTCCTGAATACTCCTCAGGCGTGCGTTTTTATATTCGGCTCTAAATGAGTGGCTATACGAAATAGAATCCTATTTCCAAGGTGTATGTTATTTAGTTAGGCTCTGAATATGTGGCTATATGAAATAGAATTCTGACTACAATACAGGTGTTTATTATTCAATGAAGCTCTGAAATTGATGCCACATGTGATAGCGTCCTGAGTATTTCTGAAGTATGTATTATTCTCTGAGGATCTGAAAGTTTGGCCATATGAACTTTTTTCTGACTATTCCACAGGCATGTATTATTTACTCTGACTCTAAATAGTTGGGCATATTGAATAGACTAGTGACTATTCCAAAGTTGTGTATTACTCACTCAGGCTTTAATTTGGTGGCCATATAAAATAGACTAGTGTCTATTCCACACGTGTGCATTATTCCCTTAGGCTGTATATGAGAGGCTTTATAAAGTTGAAATTTATCACTTTCCCAGGGGTGCATTACTCAGTGAGGCTCTTTTTGTGTGACCATATGAAACAGGATGTTGTCTATTTTAAATATTTGTATTATTCACTGAATCTCTGAATGAGTGTTTATATGTAATAGACTGCTGAGTACTTTACATTTGTGCATTTTTCATTGAGGTTACAAGTCATTGGCCATATAAAATGGAATCCTGACCAATCCACACGTGCATATTATCCACTGAGGCTATGAATGAGTGTCCTAATAAAATAGCCTCCTGGCTACTCCACAGGTGTACATTATTTACTGAGGCCCTGAATGAATGTCCATCGAAAATAGACTCAAAACATATACTCACTCATAGGTGGGTGAGAAAAATGAGAACACATGGACACAGAGAGGCGGTCTACTATACACTGGGGACTATTGCGAGGAATGGGGGAGGGACAGCGTGGGGGGCTGGAGAGGGATAGCCTGGGGATGAATGCCAAGTGTGGGTGAAGGGGTGGAAGGCAGCAAAACACACTGCCATGTGTGTACCTATGCAACTATCTTGCACGTTCTGCACATGTACCCCAAAACCTATAATGCAATAAATATTAAAAAAAATATATTCTCCATGTGTGTATTATACAGTGAGGCTCAGAAGATGTGGCCATATTAATTAGATTCCTTACTATATCAAGGGCCTGTCTTATTCACTGAGACTCTTAATATGTGTTCACATGAAATAGACTCCTGACTACACCACATTATTCAGTGACAGTCCGAATTAGAGGCCACATGAAAAATTCTCCTTACTATTCCACAGGTGTGCATTATTTAGTGAGACTCTGAATGAGGGGATAAAAGTAAATCCTATTTCCCCAAGTGTGTACACCTGGGGAAGTGAGGCTCTTAACGAGTGGCCATAGGAAAGAGACATCTGACTATTCAGCAGGTGTGCATTATTTAGTGATTCTTTGAATTAGTGGTCATACAAAATAGACTCCAGACTATATCACAAGTGTGTAATATTCAGTGAGGCTGTGAAGGATCCTCTGTATACCCTCTTTCTCCTGTGTGTATCACCTCTCTCCTGTTTGTATCCTCCTCTCTCCTGTGTGTATCCTCCTCTCTCCTGTGTGTATGCCCTTTTACCATTGTGTATCCCCCTTGCCTGTGTGTATCCTCCTCCTGTGTGCATCCTCCTTTCTCCTGTGTTTATTCACTTTTCCTGTGTGTATGCCCCTCTCTCCTATGTGTACCCTACTCCCTCCTGTGAATATCATCACTCTCCTGTGTATATTCCCCTCTCTCCTGTGTGTATTCTTCTGTCTCCTGTGTGTATCCTGCTCTCTTTTGTGCATAAACTTCTCTATGTTGTGTGTATTTTCCTCTCTCCTGTGTGTATCCCCCTCTTCTGTGTGCATCTTTTTCTCAACTGTGTGTATCGTCCTCTCTTCTGTGTGTATCCTCCTCCCTCTTGTTTGTATCACTCCTCTCTCGTTTGTGTATTCCCCCACTCTCCTTTGTGTATCCCCGCTGTTTCTGTGTGTATCCCCCTCTCTCCTGTGTGTATGCCCCCTCTCTTGTGTGTATCCCCTCTCTCCAGTGTGTATCCTCCTCTCTGCTTTTTGAATCCTCCTCTCTTCTGTGTGTACGAACTGTTCTCCTGTGTGTATCCCGCCCTCCTGTGTGTATTCTCCCCTCTCCTGTGTCTATCCCCCATTCTCCTGTGTGTATCTCTCTCTCCTGTGTGTATGCTCCTCTCTCCTGTGTATGTCCTTCTCTACTGTGTTTATCCTCCTCTCTGCTCTGTGTATCCGCTTTTTTTTCAGTGTATCCTCCTCTATCCTGTGTTTAGCCCCCTCTCCTTTGTGTATCCTCCTCTCTACTCTGTGTATCCCCCTCTCTCCTGTGTTTACCCTCCTCTTTCCTGTGTGTATCACCACTCTTCTGTGTGTATCCCCCTCTCTCCTGTGTGTATCCCCTCTCTTTTGTGTGTATTTTCCTCTCCATTGTGTGTTTCTTCAGCTCTCCTGTGTGTATCCTTTTTTCTCCTGTGTGTATCCTTTTTTATCCTGTGTGTATCCTCCTCTCTCCAGTGTGTATCCCACTCTCCTTTGTATATTTCTTCTCTCTCCTGTGTGTATCCTCCTCTCTCCTGCGTGTATCCTCCTCTCTCTTGTGTGTATACTCCTCTCTCCTGCGGTTTTCTTTTTCTTTTAGCAAAGACAGGGTTTCACCATGTTGGCCAGGCTGGTCTCGAACTCCTGGCCTCAAGTGATCCACCTGTTCGGCCTCCGAAAGTGCTGGGACTACAGGTATGAGCCATTGAGCCTGGCCAGCTGGGAAATTCTTTTTTTTTTTTTGAAAGGAAAAGGAAGAAAAAGAGGGAGAGAGAACAGGAATAATGCTTTATTCTATAAATGGCTATTAATAATGGCCGATCATTATTTTGTGTATTTAAAATGGAGAATGTATATTTTATTTATCTAAAGTGGAGAGTTCTAAAAGTGCTTATTAAGTTTACTTGTTACTGATCTGAGTTCAGATTCTGGATATCCTTATTAATTTTCTGTTTCGTTGAGTCTGAATCTCTTTATGGGTCTTATGTATCTGGGTGTTAGGATGCATTGATCCTTATACCACTCTATCTATTTTGGTTTGACATCTGTTTCATCAAATGCATGAATTGCAACTCCTTTTTGTTTATTTATTTGTTTTTTTTTCTCTATTTGGTTGGTAAATCTTTCTCCAACCCTTTGTTTTTAGTCTATGTATATCTTTGGATATGAAATGGGTCTGGATATAGTATACCGTTAGATTTTGGCTGTATCTTTTAATTAGAAAATTTAGTCGATTTCAATTTAAGATTACTGCCATTTGATGTTAACTGGCTATTTTATCCATTTGTTGATGTAAATTCTTTCTGTTGATGTTCTTTACTTTTTGGTATATTTTTAGAAAGGCTAATACTGGTTGTTCCTTTCTGTGTATAATGCTTCTTTCAGAAGTTTTTGTAAAGCAGGCCTGGTGGTAATAAAATCTCTGAGTACTTGCTTGTTCATAAAAGATTTTATTTTTCCTTCAATTATGAAGCTTAGTTTGGCAGGATATGAAATTCTGGGCTGAAATTTCTGTTCTTTGAGGACGTTAAATATCGGCCCCCACTCTCTTCTGGCTTGTAGGGTTTCTACTGAGAGATCTCCTGTAAGTCTAATAGGCTTCCCTTTGTGGGTTACCTGACCTTTCTCTCTGGCTGCCCTTAGTATTTTCTCCTTCGTTTCAACCCTGGTGAATCTAATGATTATGTGTCTTGGGGTTGCTCTTCTTAAGGAATATCTTTGTGGTGTTCTCTGTATTACCTGAGGTTGAATGGTATCCTGCTTTGCTAGATTGGGAAAATTCTCCTGGATAATATCCTGAAGAGTATTTTTCAGCTGGGATTCATTCTCTCCATCACATTCAGGTACACCTATCACACGTAGATTAGGTCTTTTCACATAGTTCCATAATTCTTGGAGACTTTGCTCATTCCTTTTTATCCTTTTTTCTCTATTCTTGTCTTCTCGTTCCATTTCATTAAGTCAGTCTTCGACCTCTTATATCCTTTCTTCTGCTTGATCAATTCGGCTATTTAAACTTGTGCATATTTCACTAAGTTCTCGTGTTGTATTTTTCAACTCCATTAGTTCATTTATATTCCTTTCTATATTGTCCATTCTTTTTAACATTTCATCTAACCTTTTTTCAAAGTTCTTAGTTTCTTTACATTGGGTTAGAACAAGTTGTTTCAATTCCCAGAGGTTTTTTACCATCCACCTTCTAAAGCCTCCTTCAGATACTGGAACACAGTCCTCTTCCATTAGGGCTTGTTCCGTTGCTGATGAGGAATTACTATACCCTGTAGAGGGAGAGGGGTTCTGACTTTCAGTTTTCTCGGCCTTTTTCGGCTGTTTTTTTCTCTTTATTGAGGATTTGTCCATCTGATGTCTTTACAATTAGCGCCTTTCTGATTAAGTTCCTGAGAGGACATCCAATTTATTGATTCCCAGTGCTGGAATCCGAGCAACCCACTGCGCTGGCCAAAACAACAGCGATAAGACTGATGGTGCTCTTCTGCCTGGGAATCTCCGGTCTGGCTTCCTTCTTGAGTCCGCCACAAGGGGCTCTGCCTTCCCAGAGCTCCAAACACAAGTCAGTAGGGGAACCAGTCCCGCTCACTGTACACGACGAGCTGCCACGCCGAGGCGACGACAAAACCGCTGCGCCGGCCACAGAAGTCGCGCTGGCGACCCGCAGGGCTCCTCCACTGCAAATCTTCTTGTCCGTGGGCGATGAAAATTCCTCTGAAAATGTGGCGTTCTCACGTTCTCTGAGCTTTCATTGGGAGCTACAATCCTGAGCTGTTAGCGATCAGCCATCTTGGATCTCTCTCCTCTCCTGCGTTTATCCTCCTCTCTTCTGACTGTATCCTCCACTCTTTTGTGTATATCTTCCTCTCTCCTGTATTTATTCTTCTTTCCCTGTGTGTATCCCACTCTCTCCTGTGTGTATACCTCAATCTCTTGTGTGTATCGTCTTCCCACCTCTTTGTAGGCCTCAATCTCCTGTTTGTATCCCCCTCTCTCCTGTGTGCATCCCCACTCCCTCCTGTGTGTATCCCCCCTCTCTTCTCTGTGTATCCTCCTCTCTCCTGTGTGTATGCCAGTCTCTTTTGTGTGTATGCCCCTCTCCTGTGTGTATCCCCCTATCTTCTGTGTGTATCTCCCCGTCTCCTGCGTGTATCCCTCTCGCCTGTGTGTATCTCCCTCTCTTTTGTGTGTTTCCCCCGCTTATTTGTGTATCCTCCTTTCTCCTCTGTGTAGCCTTTTTTCTCCTGTGTGTATTCTCTCTCCTGTGTGTATCCCCCTTCCTCTGTGTGTATCTTCCTCTCTCCTGTGTGTATCCCTCTCCCTCCTGTGTGTATGCTGCACTCTCCTGTTTGTATCTTCCTTGTTCCTGTGTGTATCTCCCTCTCTCCTGTGTGTATCCTCCTCTCTCCTGTGTGTATGCCCCTCTCTATTGTGTGTATTTCCCTCTCTCCTGTGTGTATCCTACTCTCTCCTGTGTGTATCCCACTCTCTCCTCTGTGTATCCCCCACTCCTGTTTGTATCCCCCACTCTCCTGTGTGTATTAACTTGTTTTCTGTGTGAATCCAACTCTCCTGTGTGTATCCCCCTCTCTCCTGTGTGTATGCACCTCTCCTGTGTGTATTCTCCTCTCTCTTGTGTGTATCCTCCTCTCTCCTGTGTGTATCCTCCTCTCTCCTGTGTGTATTCTTATCTTTCCTGTGTGTATTTTCCTCTCTCCTGTGTGTATCTTCCTACATCCTTTGTGTATCCCTCCTCTTTTTCTTGTGTTTTCCCCCACTCTCCAGTGTGTAACCCATTTCTCTTCTGTTTGTATCCCCCCTTTCTTCTGTGGTTATCCCCCTCTCTCATGTCTGTATACCCTCTCTCCTGTTTGTATCCTCCACTCTCCTGTGTGTACGCCTCCCTCACCTGTGTGTATCCTTCTTTCTCTTTTGTGTATCCCCCTTTCTCCTGTGTGTATCCCCCTTTTCTCTGTGTATGCCCCTCTTTACTTTGTGTATCCTTCTGTCTCCTCTGTGTATCCTTTTCTCTTTTGTGTGTATCCTCTTTCCCGTGTGTATCTTTCTCTCTCCTGTGTACCTTCCTCTCTCCTGTGTGTATCTTTCTCTCTCCTCTGTGTATCCTCATCTCTCCTGTGTGTATGATTCTCTCTCCTGTGTGTATCTTTCTTCATCCCTCTGTGTATCCCCTCTTTCTCCTGTGTGTATCCTCCTTTCTTTTGTGTGTATCTCCCTCTCTTTTGTGTGTATCCCCTCTCTCCTTTTTGTATTCTCCTCTCTGCTGTGTCTATCCTCCTCCGTCCTGTGTGTACGCCCCTCTCTCTTGTGTGTACCCCCCTCTTATGTTTGTATTCTTCTCTCACCTGTATGTATCCCCCATTCTCCTGTGTGTATCACCCTCTCCTGTGTGAATGCCCCTCTCTTTTGTGTGTATCTCCATTTCCTGGGTGTATTCTCCTTTCTCCTGTGTATACTTTTCTTTTTTCCATGTATCTACCCCGTCCTGTGTGTATCCCCATTTTCTTTGTGTATCCTTATATCTCTTGTGTGTATTCTTCTCTCTCCTGTGTTTCTTCTCCTTTCTTTTGTATGTATCACCAATCGTCTGTGTGTATAACCGCCTCTCCTGTGTGTATCCCCCTCTCTCCTGTCTGCATCCTCCTCTCTTTTGTGTGTATCCCCTGTCTCCTATGTATATCCTCCTCTTTTATGTGTATCCTCGTTTTTTTTCTGTGTATCCCCCTCTCCTGTGTGTATCCTCCTACTCCCCTGTGTGTATCCTCCTCTCTTCTGCGTGTATCCTCCTCTCTCCTGTGTGTATCCTCCTCTCTCCTGCGTGTATCCTCCTCTCT
This sequence comes from Saguinus oedipus, assembly GCA_031835075.1. NCBI lineage: Eukaryota > Metazoa > Chordata > Mammalia > Primates > Cebidae > Saguinus > Saguinus oedipus. The sequence continues at coordinate 15,779 of JASSZA010000429.1, forward strand.
TCTGTCTGTATCCTCCTCTCTTTTTGTGTACCCTCCTCCCTACTGTATTTATCCTTCTCCCCATGTGTGTATGCCCCTCTATCCTGTGTATGCCCCACTCTCTTGAGTGTATCCCCCTTTCTCCTGTGTATATCTCCCCTCTCTCCTCTGTGTATTCTCTTTTCTCCTGTGTGTATGCCCCTCTGTTCTGTGTGTATCCCCCTCTCCTGGGTGGATTCCCCTTTCTTCTGTGTGCATCTTTCCCACTTCTGTGTTTATCCCCCTCACCTGTGTGTATCCTCCTCTCTACTGTGTGTTTTCCCCTCTCCTTTGTGTATCCTCCTCTCTCCTGGGTATATCCTCCTCTCTTTTGTGCGTATCCTCCTCTCTGCAGTTAGTATCCTCCTCTCTCCTGTGTGTATCCTTCCCCGTGTGTATCCTCCTCTTCCCTGTGTGTATTTCCCTCTATCCTGTGTGTATGTCGCACTCTCCTGTTTGTATCTCCCTCTCTCTTGTGTGTTTCCTCCTTTCTTCTGGGTGTATCCTCCTCTCTTCTGTGTGTATCTTCTTCTCTCTTGTGTGTATCCTCATCTCTCCTGTGTGTATCCCTTTACCCCTGTGTGTATCCCCATTTCTCCTGGGTGTATATTCCTCTCTCCTATGTGTATCCTCCCCTCTCCTGTGTGCATTCTCCTTTCACCTCTGTGTATCCTCCTTTTTCCTGTTTGTACTTTTTTCTCTCTTGTGTGTATCCTCCTTTCTGCTGTGTCTATTCTTCTCTCCCCTGTGTGTATTCTCCTCTCTCCTGTGTGTATCTTTCTTTCTTCCGTGTGTATCTTCTTCTCTCCTATTTGTAGACCCCTCTCTCCTGTGTGTATTCCCCTATCTATTGTGTGTATTCTCCTCTATCCTGTGTGTATCCTCCTCTCTCCTGTGTGTATACCCCACCCTCCTGTGTGTATCCTTCTCTTTTGTGTGCAATCTTTTCTTTTCTGTTTATCTCCCTTTCACCTGTGTGTATCCCCCTCTCCTGTGTGTTCCCCCGTCTCTTTTGTGTATGCTTCTCTCACCTATGTGTATCCTCCTCTCTCCTGTGTGTATCTTCCTCTCTTCTGTGTGTATCCCCCTCCACATGTGTGTATCCCCCACTCTCCTGTGTGTTTACCCCTCTCTTCTGTGTGTATCCTCTTCTCTCCTGGGTGTATCCTCCTCTCTTTTGTGCATATCCTCCTCTCTGCTGTTTGCATGCTTCTCTCTCCTGTGGGTATTTCTTTCCCCCTGTGTGTATCCCCCTCTCTCCAGTGTGTATTTCCCTCCATCCTGTGCGTATGTCGCACTCTCCTGTTTGTATTTCCCTCTCTCCCGTGTGTTTTTCCCTCTCTTCTGGGTGTATCCTCCTCTCTCCTGTCTGTATCCTCTCGTCCTTTGTGTGTATCCTCCTCTTTCCTGTGTGTATCCCTTTCCTTCTGTGTGTATCCCTATTTATCCTGGGTGTATCCCCCTCTCTCCTGTGTGTATCCTCCTCTCTTCTGTTTGTATTTTTTTCTCTTCTGTGTGTATCCTTCTCTCTGCTATGTCTATCCTTCTCTCCCCTGTGTGTATCCTACTATATCCTGTGTGTATCTTCCTCTCTTCTGTGTGTATCTTCTTCTCTCCTGTGTGTATACACCCCCTCTCCTGTGTGTATCCCCCTCTCTATTGTGTGTATTCTTCTCTATCCTGTGTGTATCCTCCCCTCTTCTGTGTGTATGCCCCACCCTCCTTTGTGTATCTTTCTCTTTTGTGTGTATACTTTTCTTTCCTGTGTGTATCCCCCTTTCACCTTAGTGTATCCCCCTCTCCTGTGTTTATGCCCCTGTCTCTTTTGTGTATGCTCCTCTCTTTTATGTGTATCCTTCTCTCTCCTTTGTGTATATTCCTCTCTCCTGTGTGTATCTTCTCCAACTGTGCGTATCCCCCACTCTACTGTGTGTTTCCTCCTTTCTGCTGTGTGTATTTTTCTCTCTGCTGTGTGTATCCTCCTTTCATTTGTGTGGATCATCCTCTCTCCTGTGTGTATATTTCTACCTCCTGTGTGTAACTTTCTCTCTCCTGTGTGTATTCTTCTCTCTCCTCTGTGTATCCTCCTGTCTCTTGTGTGTATCCTTCTCTCTCTCCTGTGTATTTTCTTATCTCTTGTGTGTATCTTCCCTCACTCCTGTGTGTATCCCCCTCTCTCTTGTGTGTATCTTCCCTAATCCTGTGTGTATTTCTCTCTCTCCTGTTTGTATTCCTTTCTCTTCTGTGTGTATCTTCCTCTCCTGTGTGTATCCTCCTGTCTGCTCTGTGTATCCTCCTCTCTCCTGTGTATCCTCCACTCTCCTATGTGTATCGTTTTTTATCCTGTGTTTATCCCTCTCTCTTGTTTGTATGCTTCTTTCTTCTGTGTGTATCCCCCTCTCTCCTGTATTTATTCTTCTCCCACTGTGTGTATCCCCCTCTCTGCTATGTATATCCCCTTTTCTGCTGTGTTTATTCCCCACTCTCCTGTGTGTATTCCCCTTTCTCCTGTGTGTATCTTCCCTCTCTCCTGTGTGTATCCTCGTTTATTTTGTGTGTATCCACCTCTCTCCTGTGTGTATCCCACCCTCTCCAGTGTTTATCCCCCTCGATTGTGTGTATCCCCCTCTCTCTTGTGTTTTCTTCTTTTCTTTGGTATCTTCCTCTCTGCAGTGTGTAGCCTCCTCTCTCCTGTGTGTATCCTCCTCTCCCCTTTGTGTATCCCTTTCTCTCCTGTGTGTATCCCATTGTCTCCAGTGTTTATCCCCCTCGCCTGTGTGTAACCCAATCTCTTTTGTGTGTTTCCCCCTCTTCTTTTTGTATCATCCTCTCTCCTGTGTGTAGCCTCCTTTTTCCACTGTGTACTCTTTTCTATCCTGTGTGTATCCCCCTCTCTTGTGTGTATTATTCTCTCTTCTGTGTGTATTATCCTCTCTCCTGTGTATATCGTCCTCTCTTCTGTGTGTATCTTCCACTCTTTTGTGTGTATGCCGCACTCTACTGTTTGTATCCTTCTTTTTCCTGTGTGTATCCCCATCTCTCTTTTGTGTATTCTCTCTTCTGTGGGTATGCCTCTCTCTCGTGTGTATTCCCCTCTTTCCTATGTGTATTCCCCTTTCTCCTGTGTGTATCCAACTCCCTCCTTTCTATATTTCTGTCTCCTGTATCTTTTTCTCTCCTTTTTGTGTCCTCCTCTCCTGTGTGTATCCTCTTTCCTGTGTGTATTCTTCTGTCTCTTGTGTGTATCCTTTTTCTTTTTGTGTGTATCCTCCTCTCTCCTTGTGTATCTTCCTCTGTCCTGTGTGTATCCTTCTCTCTCTTGTATTTATTCTTATCTTCCTGTGTGTATCCTTCTCTCTCCTGTGTGTATTACCTTCCCTCCTGTGTGTATGCCTCACTCTCCTGTGGGTATCCCCCTCTCTTCTGTGTGTATACCCCCTCTTTCCTGTATGTATCCCCCTCTCTTCTATGTGTATCCTCCTCTATTTTTTGTTTATACCCCTCTATCCTGTGTGTATTCTTCTCTTTTTTCTGTATCTCCCTCTCTCCTGTGTGTATCACACCGTCTCCTGTGTGTATACCCCTCGCCTCTGTGTATCCCCCTCTCTCTTGTTTGTTTCCCTCTCTCTGTGCACACTCCTCTATCGTGTGTGTAGCCTTCTCTCTCCTGTCTGTATCCTCCTCTCTCCAGTGTGTATCCCCCTCCGTCTTGTGTGTATGTCACACTCTCCTGTTTGTATTCCCCTTTCTTTTGTGTGTATCCCCCACTCTCCTTTGTGTATCACACCTTCTCCTGAGTGTATCCCCCTCGCCTGTGTGTATCCCCCTCTCTTCTGTGTTTCCCTCTATTCTTTGTGTATACTCCTCTCTTTTTTGTGTAGACTTTTCTCTTCTGTGTGTATCCTCCTCTCTCCTGTGTATATCCTTCTCCCTTTTGTGTGTATGCTGCACTCTCCTATTTGTATCCCCCTTTCTCCTGTGTGTATCTCCCTCTCTCCTTTGTGTATTCTCATGTCTCCTGAATGTATGTCCTCTCTGTTGTGTGCACTCCCCTTTTTTCTGTGTGTATTACCCTCTCTCCTGTGTGTGTTACCTTGACTCTTGTGTGCACCGAACTCTCTTCTGTTTATCCTCCTCTCTCCTGTGTGTATGCCTTTCTCCTAAGTGTATCCTCCTCTCTTCTGTGTGTATCATCCTCTCTCCTGTGCGTATTCTTCTCACTCCTGTGTGTATTTTCCTCTCTCCTGTGTGTATCTATGTCCTGTGTGTAATCCTCCTCACTTTTTTGTGTTTCCGCCCTCTCTCCTGTGTGTAACCCCTTTCTCTCTTTTGTGTATCCCCCACTTCTTTTGTGTGTATCCCCCTCTCTTCTGTGTGTATCCCCCTCTCTTGTTTGTATCCTCCTCTCTCCTGTGTGTATCTTCCTCTCTCCTGTGTGTATTCCCCTTTCCCTGTGTGTATTTCAGTTTTCTGTGTGTGTTCCCCACTCTGCTTTGTGTATCTTCCTCTCCTGTGTGTATCCTACTTTCTCCTGTGTGTATCCTTTTCTCTCCTGTGTGTATTGCTTTTTCTCCTGTGTGTATAACACCTCTCCTTTGTGTATCTTCCTCTCTCCTGTGTGTATCCTTCTGTCTCCTGTGTGTATCCTTCTCTCTTTTGTGTGTATCCTCCTCTCTCCTGTGTGTACCTTCCTCTCTTCTGTGTGTATCACCTTTCTCCTGTGTGTATCCCCCTCTCTCCTGTGTGTATTCTTCTATCGCCTCTGTGTATTCTTCTCTCTTCTGTGTGTATCCTCCTCTCTCCTGTGTGTATTCTAATCCCGTGTGTGTATCTTCCTGTGTCTTGTGTGTATTCTCCTCTCTCCTGTGTGTATTCTATTATCTTCTGTGTGTATCCCTCTTCTCTTTTGTGTGTATCCCCGCTCTCTCCTGTGTGTATCACCCTCTCCAGTGTGTATGCTCCTCCCTCCTGTGTGTTTCCCCATCTCCTCTGTGTATCCTCCTCTCTCTGGTGTCTATCCTTTCATCTTTTTGGTGTACTTCCCACTCTCCTGTGTGTATGCCCCTATTTTTTTGTATCCTTTTCCCTCGTGTGTATACCCCTCTCTCCTGTGTGTACCTTTTCTTTTCCTGTGTGTATTTCCCTCTCCTGTGTTTCTCAACCCTCTCTCCTGTGTATCCTCATCTATCCTGCGTGTATCCTCCTCTCTTCTGTCTGTATCCTTCTTCCTTTTATGCGTATTTTCCACCCTCCTGTATTTATACTTCTCCCCGTGTGTGTACCAACCCTCTCCTGTTTGTATCTCCCTCCATCCTGTGTCTATGCCCCACTCTCCTATGGGTATCCTCCTCTTTCCTGTGTGTATTCCCCCTCTCTGCTGTGTGTATCCTCCTCTCTTTTTTGTGTGTGCTTTTTTCTACTGCGTGTATCCCCCTCTCCTGTGTGTATCCCCTTCTCTTCTGTGTGCATTTTCTTCACTTTTGTGTGTACACACCTCGCCTGTGTGTATCTCCCTCTCTACTGTGTGTTTCCTTCTCTCCTTTGTGTATCCTCCTCTCTCCTGTGTGTATCCTCCTCTCTCCTGAGTGAATCCTAATCTCTGCTGTGTGTATCCTCCTCTCGCCTATTTGTATCACCTCTCTAATTTGTGTATCTCCCTCCCTCCTGTGTGTATGCTGCACTCTCCTGTTTGTATCTCCCTCTCTCCTGTGTGTATCCCCCTCTCTCCTGTGTGTATCCTCCTCTGGCTTGTGTGTATTTTCCTCTCTCCTGTGGGTATCCCCCTCTTTTTGTGTGCATCCCCATTCCTCCTGTATGTATTTCCCCCTCTCCTGTGTGTATCCTCCTCTCTCCTGCGTGTATCCTCCTCTCTTCTCTTTGTATCCACTTCCCTTTTGTGTGTATCCTCCTCTCTCCTGTATTTATCCTTCTTTCACTGTGTGTATACCCCTGTCTCTTGTTTGTATCCTCTCTCCTGTGTGTATCACCCATCTCCTGTGTGTATCCCTCCTCTCCTGTGTGCATCCTTCTCTCTTCTGTGTGTATGCACCTATCTCCTGTGGGTGTCCCCCTCTCCTGTGTGTATCCCGCTTTCTCCTGTGTGTACTTCCACGTCTCCTGTGTGTATACCTCTCGCCTGTTTTATCCTCCTCTCTCCTGTGTATTTCCCCTTTTTTTGTGAATCCTTCTCTCTCCTGTGTGTATCCTCCTCTCTCCTTTGTGTATCCTCCTCTCTCCTGTGTGTATTTTTTTCTCTCCTCTGTGTATCCCTCTCCTTCTGTGTGTATCCTTCTCTCTCCTCTGTGTATTTCCCTCCGTCCTGTGTGTATTCCGCACTTTCCTGTTTGTATCCGCCTCTCTCCTGTGTGTATCCCCCTCTCTACTGTGTGGATCCTCCTCTCTACTGTGTCTATACCCCTCTATCTTGTGTGTATTCTCCTTTCTTCTTTATGTATCCCTCACTCTCCTCTCTGTATCCCCATCTTCTGTGTGTATCCCCCTCTCTCGTGTATTACCCTGTCTCCTGTGTGTATCCAAATCTCTTGTTTTTATCCCCTCTCTCCTGTGTGTATGCCCTTCTCCTTTGTGTATCCTCCTTTCTCCTGTGTGTATCCTCCTCTCTCATTTGTGTATCCTCTTCTCTTCTGTGTGTATCCTCCTCTTTCCTCTGTGTATCCTCCTCTCTACTGTGTGTACTTTCTACTCTCCTGTGTGTGTCTTCCTTTCGCCTGTATGTATCCCTCCTCTCTCCTGTGTTTTTCCCTCCTTTCTCTTGTGTGTAATTCCTTTCTCTCTTGTGTGTATCTCCTCATTCTCCTGTGTGTATCACCCTCTCTCCTGTGTGTATCCCCTATCTCCTTTTTGTATCTCCCTCTCTCCTGTGTGTATCCTCCTCACTCCTGTGTGTATGCCCCTCTCTGCTGTATGAATCCCGCTCTTCTGTGTGTATCCTTTTCTCTTTTGTGTGTATCCTTATTTCTCCTGTGTGCATGCCCCTCTCTATTTTGTGTATCCCCCTTCCCTGTGTGTATTCTTTATTCTCCTGTGTTTATTCTCCTCTCTCCTGCGTTTATATTCCTTTATCCTGTGTGTATCCCTCCTTTCTGCTGTGTTTTCCCCTTCTCTCCTGTGTGTAACCCCTTTTTCTCCTGTGTGTATCCCTTCTTTCTTCTGTGTGTATCACCCTTTCTCCTGTGTGTATCCCCTCTCGCCTGTTTGTAATTTCCTCTCTCATGTGTGTATCATCCTCTCTCCTGTGTGTATCTCCATCTCCTGTGTGTATCCTCCCCTCTCCTTTGTGTATCCCTTTTTCTTCTGTGTGTATTTTCTTTCCTGTGTGCATGCTCCTTTCTACTTTGTGTATTTCCCTCTCCTGTGTGTATCCTCCTCTCTCCTGTGTGGTTCCTTTTCTCTCCTTTGTGTATCCCCCTTTCTCCTGTGTGTATCACCACTCTCCTGTGTGTATCCCCCTCTCTCCTGTGTGTATCATTCTCTCATTTGTGTGTATCTTCCTCTCTCTGGTGTGTACCCTTCTTTCTCCTGTGTGTATCACCCCTCTTCTGTGTGTATTCTTCTCTCTCCTGTGTGTATCCTTTTGTCTTCTGTGTGTATTTTCTCTATTTTGTGTGTATCCTTCTCTCTCCTGTGTGTATTCTCCTCTCTCCTGTGTGTATTTATTTTCCTGTGTGTATCTTCCTCTCTCCTGTGTGTATCCTGCTCTCTCCTATGTGTATCCTCCTCTTTCCTGTGTGTATTACTCCTCTCTCTTCCATGTATCCCGCTTCTCTCTTGTGTGTATCTCCCCTCTCTCCGTGTGTATCCCCCCTCTCTCCTATGTGTATCCTCCACTCTTCTGTGGGTATCCCCTCTCTCCTCTGTGTATTCTCCTCTCTGCTGTGTATATTCTTTTCTCTTCTATGTGTTCGCCTCTCTCTTCTGTGTGTATTCCCCTCTCCTGTGTGTATTCTCCTCTCTCCTGTGTGTATTTCCCTTTCTCTTTTGTGTATTCCCCTCTCTTGTGTGTATCCTTTTCTCTCCTGTGTGTATTCTTATCTCTTTTTGGTATATCACCCTCTGTATTGTGTGTATCCCCCTCTTTTTTGTGTATCCTCTTTTCTCCTTTGTGTATCTTCCTCTCTCCTCTGTGTACCCTCCCCTATCCTGTGTGTATCACCTTTCTTCTGTGTGTATCACCCTCTCTTCTGTGTTTATTCCCCTCTTTTTGGTGTGTATCCTCCTCTCACCTGTGTGTATCCTCCTCTCTCCTGTGCGTATACTCCTCTCACCTGTTTGTATTCTCCTCTCTTCTGTTTTTATCCCCCTCTCCTGTGTGTATTCCCCCCTCCACTGTGTGTATCCTCGTCTCTTCTGCGTGTATCCTTTTCTCTTCTTTGTGTATCCTCCTGTCTCCTGTGTGAATTTTCCTCTCTCCTGCGTGTATTTTCCTCTCTTCTGTCTGTATCCTATTCTATTTTGTGTGTATTTTTCTCCCTCCTCTCATTATTCTTCTTTCACTGTGGGTATCCCCCTGTTTCCTCTGTGTATCCCCCTCTCTTTTATGTGTATGCCCCACTCTCCTGTGTGTATCCCCTCTCTCCTGTGTGTATCATTTTTCTCTCCTGTATTTATCCTCCTCTCTTCTCTGTGTATGCCCCTCTCTCCTGTGTGTATCCCTTTCTTTTGCGTGTATCCCACTCTTTCCGGTGTGTATCATCCAATCTGCTGTGTTTTTCCTCCTTTTTTTTTTTTTGCATTTATCCCCCTCATTTCTGTGTGTATCCTCCTTTCTCCTGTCTGTATTTTTCTCTCTCTTGTGTGTTTCCTCCTCTCTTTTGTGTGTATCCCACTCCCCCTTTGTGTATGCCACAATCTCCTGTTTGTATCCCCCACTCTCCTGAGTGAATTCCCCTCTCGATTGTGTGTATCCTCCTCTCTCCTGTTTGTATCATTTTATCTTCTGTGTGTATCCTCCTTTTTCCTTTCTGTATCCTCCTCTCTTGTGTGTATCTCACTCTCTCCTGTGTGTATCCTTACTAATTCTTTGTGTTTCTCCCTCGCCTGTCTGGATCCCCCTTCTCCTGTGTGCTTCCCCTCTAATTTGTGTATCCTTCTCTCTCCTGTGTGTATCCTCCACTCTGCTGTGTTTATCCTCCTCTTTTTTGCGTTTATCCCCCTCATTCCTGTGTGTATCCTTTTTTCTCCTGTGTGTATTTTACTCTCTCCTGTGTGTATCCCCCTCCCATTTTGTGAATGCTGCACTCTCCTGTTTTTAACCCCCACTCTCCTGAGTGTATTCCCCTTTCTTCTGTGTGTATCCTCTTTTCACGTGTGTATCCTCCTCTCTCTAGTTTGCATCATTTTCTCTTCTGTGTGTATCATCCTCTCTCCTTTCTGTATCCTCCTCTTTTTTGTGTGTATCCTCCTCTCTCCTGTGTGTACTTTCTTTTCTCTTGTGTGAATACCCCCTCTCTTTTGTATGTATCCTCCTCTCTATTGTGTGTATCCTCCTCTATTCTGTGTATATTATCCTCTCTTCTGTGTGTATTCCCTTCTCTCCTGTGTGTATCCCACTCTTCTGCGTGTATCCTTTTTTCCTGTGTGTATCCCCCTCTATCCTGTGTGTATCAGCCTCTTCTTTGTGTATGCCTTTGTCTCTTTTGTGTATTCTTTTCTCTCCTGTGTGTATCTTCCCCTCTCATTTGTGTATCCTCCTTTCTCCTATGTGTATCCTCCTCTCTCCTGTGTGTATCCTCCACTCTGCTGTGTTTATCCTTCTCTCTTTTGCGTTCATCCCCCTCATTCCTGTGTGTATCCTCCTTTCTCCTGTGTGTATTTTTCTCCCTCTTGTGTGTATCCTTCTCTCTCCTGGGTTTATCCCACTCCCCATTTGTGTATGCCATACTCTCCTGTTTGTATCCCGACTCTCCTGAGTGTATTCCCCTCTCTGTGGTGTGTATAGCTCTCTCTCCTCTGTGTATCATTCTTTCACGTGTGTATCCTCCTCTCTCCTGTTTGTATCATTTTCTCTCCTGTGTGTATCCTCCTCTCTCCTTTCTGTATCCTTTTCTCTTTTGTGTGTATCCCCCTCTCTCCTGTGTGTATCCCCCACTTCTGCGTTTATCCTTTTTTTCCTGTGTGTATCCCCCTCTATCCTGTGCGTATCAGCCTCTCCTTTGTGTATGCCTTTGTCTCTTTTTTGTATTCTCCTCTCTCATGTGTGTATCTTCCTCTCTAATGTGTGTATCCTCCTCTCTCCTGTGTGTATCTTCTTCCCCTGTGTGTATCCCACTGTCTCCTGTGTGTATCTTCCTCTCTCCTGTGTGTATCCTCCTGCATCCTGTGTGTATCCTTCCCTCTCCTTTGTGTATGCTTCTCTCTTCTGTGTGTATCCCCCTCTACTGTGTGTATCCTCCTCTCTGCTCTGTGTATCCTTCACTCTCCTGTGCGTATCCTCCTCTCTTTTCTTTTTATCTTCCTCTCTCCTGTGTGTATCTTCTTCTTAACTTTGTGTATCCCTTCTCTCTCCTGTACTTATCTCCCTCTCTTTTGTGTGACTCCTCCTCTCTCCTGTGTGTATCTTTTGTCTCTCCTGTGTGTATGCCCCTCTTTTTTCTGTATTTCTCTCACCTATGTGTGTACCTCGCTCTCCTGTGTGTATCTCCCCTCTCCTGTGTATATCCCCCTCTCTCTTTTGTGAATTCCCGTCTCTCCTGTGCGTATCATTCTCTCTCCTGTGTGTATGTTTCTTTCTTTTGTGTGTATCCTCCTCTCTCCTCTGTGTATCCATCCTCTCTCCTGTGTGTAACACCCTCTCTCCTCTGTGTATTAACCTCTCTCCTGTGTATACTCCTCTCTCCTGCGTGTATCCTCCTCTCTTGTTTGTGTAACTTCCTCTCTCCTATATGTATTACCCTCTCTCCTGTCTGTATGCCCCTCTCTCCCGTGTGTATTCCTTTCTTCTGTGTGTATATTCTCTCTCTTGTGTGTATTCCCATCTCCTGTGTGTATCCTCCTCTCTCTTGTGTATATTCCTCTGTCTCCTGTATGTATCCAACTCTCCTGTCTGTATCCCCCTCTCTCCTGTGTGTATGCCCTTCTCCTGTGTGAATACTCCTCTCTTCTGTGTGTATCCTCCTGTCTCCTCTGTGTATCCCTCCACTTTCTTGTGTGTTTCTCCCCTCTCTCCTGTGTGTAACACCTTTCTTTCCTGTGTGTATCCCCTCTTTTTTCTGTGTGTATCTTCCTCTCTCTTGTGTGTATCTCCTCTCTCCTGTTTGTTTCGTCCCCTCTTCTGTGTGTATTCTCTCTCCTGTGTTTATGCACCTCTCTCCTGTGTGTCGCCCTTTCCTGTGTGTATTCTTCCCTCTCGTGTGTGCATCCCCCCTCTCCTTTGTGTATTCCCCTCATTTGTGTGTATACCCCTCTCTCCTATGTGTATTCCCCTCTCTCCTGTGTGGATTCCCCTCTCTCTTCTGTGTATCGCCCTCTCCTCTGTGTGTTCTCCTTTCGTCTATGTGTATCCTCCTCTCTTTTGTGTGTATCTTTTCTCTCTCCTGTGTGTATGCACCTCTCTTCTTTGTGTATTCCCCTCACCTTTGTGTATACCCCTCTCTCCTGTGTGTATCTTCCCCATCTCCTGTGTGTATCCCCCTCTTTTTTGTGTGTATTCTTTTCTCTTCTGTGTGTATCCGTTTCTCTTCTGTGTGTATCATTCTCTCTCTTGTGTGTATTCCTTTTCCTTTCAGTGTGTATTTTTCTCTCTCCTCTGTGTATCCTTCTTTCTCCTTTGTGTATCCTTCTCTCTCTTGTGTGTATCCCTCTCCTGTGTGTATACCCCTCTCTCCTATGTGGATTTCGTCTCTCCTGTGTGGATCCCCTCTCTCTTGTGTGTATTGCCCTCTCCTGTGTGTATTCTCCTCACTCTTTTGTGTATCCATCTCTCTCCTTTGTTTATCTTCCTTTCTTCTGTGTGTATCCTTCTCTTTACTGTGCGTATCTTTTTCCTCCTGTGTGTATCCCACTCTCTCCAGTGTGTAGCCTCTTCCTTCTCTGAGTATGCCCAACATTCCTGTGTGTATTCTTCTCTCTCCTGTTAGTATCCTCCCTCTCCCCTGTGTGTATCCCTTATCTCGCCTTTGTGTATTGTACTCTCTTCTGTGTTTATACCCTTCTTTATTGTGTGCATCCCCCCTCTCTCCTGTGTGTATCCTCTTCTATCCTGTGTGTTCCCACCCTCTGCTTTGTGTATCCTCCTCTCTCCTGTGTGTATCCGACCTCTCTTCTATGTGTAACGCCCTCTCTCCTCTGTGTATTCCCCTCTCTCTTGTGTATACTCCTCTATTTTGCGTGTATCTTCCTCTCTCCTTTGTGTGTCTTCCTCTCTCCTATGTGTATCCCCCTCTCTCCTGTTTGTATGACCCTTTCTCTTGTGTGTATTTCCCTCTCTCCTGTTTGGATTTCTCTTTCTCCTGTGTGTATCCCCTCTCTCCTGTGTGTACACTCTCTCTTCTGTGTGTATCCCCCTCTCCTGTGTGTATCCCCCTCTCTCCTGTGTGTATTTCTCTGTCTCCTGTATGTATCAAACTCTCCTGTTTGTATCTTCCCTCTCTCCTGTGTGTATGCCCCTCTCCTGTGTGTATACGTCTCTCTCCTGTGTGTATCCTCCTCTCTACTGTGTGTATCCCTTCACTTTTCTGTGTATTTTCCCCTCTCTTTTGTGGCCAACACCTTTCTTTCCTGTGTGCATCACCCATTTCTTTTGTGTGTATCCTTTACTCTCTTGTGTGTTTCTCCTCTCTCCTGTTTGTTTCCTCCTCTCTAATGTGTGTATCCTTTTCTCTCCTGTGTTTATGCCCCTCTCTCATGTGTGTATCACGCTTTCCTGTGTGTATCCTTTTGCGTACTGTGTGTATTCCCCTTTTTTTGTGTGTATGCCCCTCTCTTGTGTGTGTATCTCACTCTCCTATGTGTATCCTCCTCTCTCCAGTGTGTATCTTTTTCTCTCCTGTGTGTATCCCCCTCTCTCCAGTGTGTATTCCACTCTTTCCTGTGTGTATCCTCCTCTCTTCTGCGTGTATCCTCCCCTTCCCTCTGTCTATGCCCCTCTCTCCTATATGTATCCTCCTCTCCTGTGTTTTTCTTCCTCTCTCCTGTGTGTATTCCACCCTCTCCTCTGTGTATCCCCCATTCCTGTGAGTATCCCACTCTCTTCTCTGTGTATCCCCCACTCCTGTGTGTATTCTCTTCTCTTCTGTGTGTATCTTCCTCTCTCCTCTGTGTATCCTCCTCTCTCCTGTGTTTATCTTTCTTTATCCTGTGTGTATCCCCCCTCTCCTGAGTGTATCCTTCCTTCTCCTGTGTGTATGCTCGTCTTTTTTGTGTGTATTTTTCTTAATCCTGTGTTCATCCCCCTCGCTCCTGTGTGTATTTCCCTCTTTTGTGTGTATCTTTTTCTCCTTTGTATATTTCCTTCTCTTCTCTTTGTATCACCACTTTTCTGTGTGTATGCCCCTTTTACCTGTGTGTATTTTTTTCTAACCTGTGCGTATCCCTCACTCCTGTGTGTTTCGTTTTTTCTTTAGTATGTATCCCTTTTCTCTCCTGTGTGTATTTTTTTCTCTTCCGTGTGTATCCTCCTCTCTCCTGCGTGTATCCTCCTCTCTCCTCTGTGTATGCCCCTCTCCTGTGTGTGTACCCCTCTCTCCTATGTGTATTCCCCTCTCTCCTGTGTGGATCCCCCTCTTTCTTGTGTGTATCACCCTATTCTGTGTGTATCCTCCTCTCTCCTGTGTGTATCTGTCTCTCTCTTGTGGGTATCCTCTTACTCCTGTGTGTATCCTCCTCTCACCTGTGTGTATCTTTTTTCTTTTCTTTGTGTATGCCCCACCCTCCTTTGTGTATTTTCCTCAAATGTGTGTATACCCCTCTCTTCCTTGTATATACCCCTCACTTTTGTGTGTACTTCCCTCTCTGTTTTGTGAATTTTTGTCTCTCCTGTGCATATCATTCTCTCTCCTTTGTGTATGCTCCTCTCTTTTGTGTGTATTCTCTTCTCTCCTGTGTGTATCCTCCTCTTTCCTGTGTGTATCCACCCTCTCTCCTGTGTTACGCCCTCTCTCCTCTGTGTATTAACCTCTCTTTTGTGTATACTTCTCTCTTCTGCATGTATCCTCCTCTCTTTTTTGTGTATCTTCCTCAATCCTATGTGTATTTTTCTCTCTCCTGTCTGTATGCCCCTGTCTCTTGTATGTATTCCCCTCTCTTTTGTGTGGATTCCTCTCTCTCCTATGTGTATCCCGCTCGTCTTTGTGTATACCCTCTCTCCTGTGTATATCCCCCTCTTTTGTGTGTATTTCCGTCTCTCCTGTGCATATTTTCCTGTCTCCTGTATGTATCTAACTCTCCTGCGTGTATCCCCCTCTCCGCTGTGTGTATGCCACTCACCTGTGTGTATACTCCTCTTTCCTCTGTGTATCCTCCTCTCTCATGTATGTATCCTCCTTTCTCGTGCGTGTATTCCTCCGCTTTCCTGTGGGTTTTCCCCCCTCCTGTGTGTAACGTCTTTCTTTCCTGTGTGTATCACCTTTCTCTCCTATGTGTATCCTTCTCTATCTTGTGTGTATCCCCTCTCTCCTGTTTGTTTTCTCCTCTCTCCTGTGTGTATCCTCCATTCTCCTGTGTTTATGCCCCTCTCTCCTGTGTGTATCTCCCTCCTTTATGTGTATCCTCCTATCTCCAGTGTGTATCCTTTTCTCTCCTGTGTGTATTTTCTCTCCTGTGTCTACCCCCTCTATCCTTTGTGTATCCTCCTCTCTCCTGCGTGTGTCCTCCCCTCTCCTCTGTCTATGCTCCTCTTTCCTGTATGTATCCCCGCTCTTGTGTTTATCCCCATCTCTCCTGTGTGCATCGCACTGTCTCCTCTGTGTATCTCTTTCTCCTGTGCGTGTCCCCCTCTATTCTGTGTGTATTTCCCACTCCTGTGTGTATTTTCTTCTCTTCTCTGTGTATCTTCCTCTCTCCTCTGTGTATATTCCTCTCTCCTGTGTGTATCTTTCTCTCTCCTGTGTGTATCACCCCCTCTCCTGTGTGTATCCTTCTCTCTCCTGTGTATCCTCCTTTTTCCTGTGTGTATTTCCCTTTCTCCTGTGTTCATTTTCCTTGCTCCTGTGTGTATTTTTCTCTTTTGTGTGTATCACTTTCTCCTTTGTGTATTTTCCTCTCTTCTCTGTTTTCCACCCTTTACTGTGTGTACACCCCTCTCTCCTGTGTGTATCCTTCTGTCAACTGTGTGTATCCCTTTCTCCTGTGTGTATCCTCCTCTCATTTGTGGTATTCTTTCCTCTCCTGTGTGTATCATTCTCTCTCTTGTGTGTATCCTTTTCAGTCCTGTGTGTATTTTTCTCTTTTGTGTGTATCCTCTCTCCTGCAGGTATCCTCCTCTGTTCTGCGAGTATCTTCCACTCTTCTGCATGTATCCTCCTCTCTCCTGTTTGCATACACCTCTCCTGTGTGTATACTTCTCTTTCCTATGTGTATTCCCCTCTCTCCTGTGTGGAACCCCTTTCTCTTGTGTGTTTTGCCCTCTCCTGTGTGTATCCTCCTTTCTCCTGTGTGTATCCTCCTCTTTCCTGTGTGTATCTTCCTCTCTCCTATGTGTATCCCCCTCTCTCCTGTGTGTTTGCCTCTTCCTCGTGTGTATTCCCCTCACTTTTGTGTTTATACCCTCTCCCCCGTGTGTATCCCCTTCACCTGTGTGTATCCCCCTCACTCCTGTGTGCATTTCCCTGTCTCCTGTATGTATCCAACTCTCCTATGTGTATACCCCTCTCTACTGTGTGTATGCTCCTTTCCTGTGTGTACACTTCTCTCTCCTGTGTGTATCCTCCTCTCTCCTGTTTGTATTTCTCCACTTTTCTGTGTTTCTTCCATCTCTCCTGGTTGTAACACCTTTCTTTTTTGTGTGTATTACCCCTTTCTCCTGTGTGTATACCGCTGTCACTTGTGTGTATTCTCTCTCTCCTGTTTGTTTCCTCCTTTCTCCTGTGTGTATCCTTTTCTCTCCTGTATTTATGCTTCTCTCTCTTGTGTGTATCATTCTTTCCTGTGTGTATCCCCCTTTCTCCTGTGTGTATCCCCTGTTTTTGTGTATATGCCCCTCTCTCTTCTTTGTATCTTTCTCTCCTATGTGTATCTTTTTCTCTCCTCTGTGTATCCTTTGGTCTCCTGTGTGTATCCCCTTCTTTCCTTTATGTATGCCCCTCTCTTCTGTGTGTATCCTCCTCTCTCCTGCGGATATCCTGTTCTCTTCTCTATGTATGCCCCACTCTTTTGTATGTATCCCCCCTCCTCTGTGTATTTTTCTCTCCTCTGCCTATCCCCCTTTCTTCTGTGTGTATTCCCCACTCCTGTGTGTATTCTTTTTTCTTCTGTGTGTATCTTCCTCTCTTCTCTGAGTATCCTCCTCTCCCCTATGGGTGTCTTCCTCTCTCCTTTATGTATAACCCCTCTCCTGTGTGTATCCTTCTCTCTCCTGTGTGTATCTTCCTTTTTCCTTGTGTGTTTCCATTTCTCCTGTGTGCATCCTTCTCACTCCTTTGTGTATTTTTCTCTCCTGTGTGTATCCCCCCTGTTCTGTGTTTTTGCCCCACTCCCTTGTGTGTACCTTTTTCTCACCTGTGTGTATCCCTTGCTCCTTTGTGTATTTTCCTCTCTCCTGTGTGTATCCCCCTGCTCTCCTGTGTGTACTTTTCTCTCTCTTGTGTGTATCCCCCTCTCTTCTGCGGGTATCCTCCTGTGTCCTGCGTGTATTTTTTTCTCCTGCGTGTGTCCTTTTCTCTCCTGTGTGTATACCCCTCTCCTGTGTGTATACCCCTCTCTCTTATGTGTATTTCCTTCTCTCCTGTGTGGATCCCCCTCTCTCTTTTGTGCATCGCCCTCTCCTGTGTGTATCCTCCTCTCTCCTGTGTGTATCTGTTTCTCTTCTGTGTGTATCCACATCTCTACTATGTGTATCCTTCTCTCTACTGTGTGTATCCTCCCCTTTCTTGTGTGTATCCTCCTGTCTCCTGTGTGTATTCTCCTTTCTCTTGTGTGTATCCTCCTCTCTCTTTGTGTATCCTCCACTCTCCTGTGTGTATTCCCATCTTTCCTGTGTGTATCCTCCTTTATCCTGCGTGTATCTTCCTCTCTCCTGTGTGTATCCTTCTCTCTCCTGTGTGTATCCTCCTCTCTTCTGTGTGTATCCTTTTTTCCTTTGTGTATACCCCTCTCTTATGTGTGTATCTCTCTTCCTCCTGTGTGTATGCCCCACTCTCCTGTGTGTATCTTCCTCTCTTCTGTGTGTATCTGCGCTCTCCTCTGTGTATCCTTCCCTTTCCTTTGTGTATCCACTTCTTTACTGTGTGTATCCCCCTCTCTCCTTTGTGCATCCCCCTCTCTCTTGTGTGTATCTGTCTCTCCTGTTTGTATTTCCTTCTCCTGTTTGTTTTCTCCTCTCTATTCTGTGTATTCCCCTCTCCTCTGTGTATGCCCCTCTCTCCTGTGTGTATCCCCCTCTCCTCTGCGTATCCTCTTCTCTTTTGTGTGTATCCTTCCCTCTTCTGTGTTTATCCCACTTCTTCTGTGTGTATCCTTCTCTCTTCTGTGTGTATCCTCTTCTTTTCTGTGTGTGTCTTCTTCTCTCTTGTGTGTATCCCCCCTGTCTCCTGTGTGTATCTTCCTCTCTCCTGTGTGTATACTCCTCTCTCTTGTGTGCATCCTCCTCTTTTCTGTGTTTATTCCCCTCTCTCCTCTGTGTATCTTCCACTCTCCTGTTTGTATCCTCCCTTCAACTCTGTGTATCCTCCACTCTCTTGTGTGTATTTTCTTCTCTCCTGTGTGTATACTTTTCTCTCCTGTGTGTATCCCCCTCCCGCTGTGTGTATCTCCCTCTCTACTGTCTGTATCCCCCTTTCTCCTGTGTGTATCCTTCTCTTTCCTGTGTGTATCTTCCTTTCACCTCTGTGTAACCTGTCTCCTTTATGTATTCTTTTATCTTCTGTGTTTATCCCCCTTCTCTCCTGTGTGTATCCCCCTCTCTCCTGTGTGTATCCTCCTCTCTCCTTCGTGTATCATCCCCTCTCCTCTGTCTATGCCCCTCTCTTCTGTATGTATCCTCTCCTGTATTTTTCCCCCTCTCTCCTGTGTGTATCCTTTCTCTCGTCTGTGTATCCTTCTCTCCTGTGCCTATCCCCCTCTCTTCTGTGTGTATCTCCTTCTACTGTGTGTATCCTTTCTTCTTCTGTGCGTGTCTTCCTCTCTCCTCTGTGTATCCTTCTCTCTACACTGTGTATCCTCCTCACTCCTGTGTGTATTCTTCTACCACTCTGTGTATGCCCCTCACATTTTTGTGTATCCCCCACCCTCATGTTTGTGTGCCCCACTCTCCTGTGTGTATCTTCCTTTCTCTTGTGTATCACCCTCTCTCCTGTGTATATGCTCCTCTCTCCTGTGTGTATCCTCCTCCTTCCTTTGTGTATCCTCCTTTCTCCTGTGTGCATCTCCCTCGCTCTTGTGTGTATTTCTTTTTACTGTGTGTATTTCTTTCTTTTTGTGTATCCACCTCTCTCCTTTGTGTAACCCGCCTCTTCTGTTTGTATGCCTCACTCTCCTGTGTGTATCCTCCTGTCACCTAAGTGTTTTTTTTTTCTCCTTTGTGTATCCTCCTCTCTCCTGTGTGTATCCCACTTTCTCCTGTGTATACTTTTCTCTCATACGTGTATCCTCCTCTGTCCTTTGTGTCTCTTTCTCTCTCCTGTGTGTATTCCCCCTCTACTGTGTGTATTCCCCTCTCTCTTTTGTGTATTCCCCTCTCTCCTGTGTGTATCCCACTCTCTCCTGTATACTCCTCTCTCCTGTGTGTATCTCCCTCTCTCCTGTGTGTATCTCCCTCTTCTGTATGTATCCCCCTTTTTCCTGTGTGTATTTCCCTGACTCCTGCATGTATTCAACGCTTTTGTGTGTACCCCCTTTCTTCTGTGTGTAGCCCCCATTCCTGTGTGTATCTCCTTCTCTTCTGTGTGTAACTTCCTCTCTCATCTCTGTATCCTCCTCTCTCCTGTGTGTATCTTCCTCTCTACTGTGTGTATCCCCCCTCTCCTGGGTGTATCATTCTCTCTACTGTGTGTATCCTCCTCTTTCCTGTGTGTATTTCCCTTTCTCCTGTGTGCATTCCCCTCGCTCCTGTGTGTATTTCCCTCTTCTGAGTGTATCCCTTTCTTCTTTGTGTATCCTACTCTCTCCTCTGTGTATCCCCACTTTTCTGTGTTTACGCTCCTCCCTTCTATGTGTATCCTCCTCTCATCTGTGTGTATTTTATCTCTCCTGTTTGTTTCACATTTTCTTTTTTTTTTTTAATTTTTATTGCATTATAGGTTTGGGGGTACATGTGAAGAACGTGCAAGATAGTTGCATAGGTACACACATAGCAGTGTGCTTTGCTGCTTTCCTCCCCTTCACCCACACTTGGTATTCATCCCCAGGCTATCCCCCCCAGCTCCCCCTGCTGTCCCTCCCCCATTCCCCCCAACAGTCCCCAGTGTATAGTAGACCGTCTCTCTGTGTCCATGAAATTCCATTTGACCCAGCAATCCCATTACTGGGTATCTATCCAAAGGACTATAAATCGTTCTACTATAAGGACACATGCACACGAATGTTCATTGCAGCACTGTTTACAATAGCAAAGACCTGGAACCAACCCAAATGCCCAACGATGATAGACTGGACTGGGAAAATGTGGCACATATACACCATGGAATATTATGCAGCAAACAAAAATGATGAGTTTGTGTCCTTTGTAAGGACATGGATGAATCTGGAGAACATCATTCTCATCAAACTGACACAAGAACAGAAAAAGAAATACCGCATATACTCACTCATAGGTGGGTGAGAAAAATGTTTCACATTTTCTTGTGAGTATTCTCCTCCCTTATGAGTGTACCCGCTTTCTCCTGTGTTTATCTCCAGTTTATGTGTGTATGCCCCCTCCCCTGTGTGTATCCCCCTCTCCTGTGTGTATCCTCCTCTCTCCTGTTTGTATTTCCCTGTCTCCTGTATGTATCCAACTCTCCTGTGTGTATCCCCCTTTCTCCTGTGTGTATCCCCTTTTTTTGTGTGTATGCCACTCTCTTCTCTGTGTATCTTTCTCTCCTATGTGTATCCTTTTCTCTCCTGTGTGTATCCTTTTGTCTCCTGTGTGTATCCCCTTCTCTCCTGTGTGTATCCCTTTCTCTTCTGTGTGTATCCTCCTCTCTCCTGCAAGTATCCTATTCTCTTCTCTATGTATGCCCCTCTCTTTTGTACGTATCCCCTTCTCCTCTGTGTATTTTTCTCTCCTCTGCCTATCCCCCTTTCTTCTGTGTGTATGCCCCACTCCTGTGTGTATTCTTTTTTCTTCTGTGTGTATCTTCCTCTCTTCTCTGAGTATCTTCTTCTCTCCTATGGGTGTCTTCCTCTCTCCTGGATGTATCCCACCTCTCCTGTTTTTATCCTTCTCTCTCCTGTGTGTATCTTCCTTTTCTCTTGTGTATTTCCATTTCTCCTGTGTGCATCCTTCTCACTCCTGTGTGTATTTTTCTCTCCTGTGTGTATCCCCTTTATTCTGTGTTTATGCCCCACTCCCTTTTGTGTATTCTTTTCTCACCTGTGTGTATCCCTCGCTCCTTTGTGTATTGTTCTCTCTCCTGTGTGTATCCCTTTTCTCCCTGTGTGTATTTTTCTCTCTCCTGTGTGTATCCCCCTCTTTTCTGTGGGTATCCTCCTCTGTCCTGCGTGTATCCTTTTTTCTCCTGCGTGTATACACCTCTCCTGTGTGTATACCCCTCTCTCTTATGTGTCTTTTCTTGTCTCCTGTGTGGATCGCCCTCTGTCTTGTGTGTATCTCCCTCTCCTGTGTGTATCCTCCTCTCTCCTGTGTGTTTCCGTTTCTCTTCTGTGTGTATCCTTCTTTCTCCTGTGAGTATTTTCCTCTCTACTGTGCGTATTTTCCTCCTCTTGTGTGTATCCCACTATCTCCAATCTGTATCATTTTTATTCTGTGTGTATGCCCCACTCTCCTGTGTGTATCACCCTCTCTCCTGTTAGTATCCCCCCTCTCCCTTGTGTGTATACCCCCTCTAGCCTTTATATATTCTACTCTCTTCTGTGTGCGTCCCCCTCTTTCTTGTGTGTATTACTCCTCTCTATTGTGTGTGTCCTCCTTTCTACTGTGTGTATCCAGCCTCTCCTGTGTGTATCCTCATCTCTCCTGTGTGTATCTTTCTCTCTTCTGTGTGTATCCACCTCTCTCCTATGTGTATCCTTCTCTCTACTGTGTGTATCCTCCCCTTTCCTATGTGTATCCTCCTGTCTCCTGTGTGTATTCTCCTTTCTGTTGTGTGTATCCTGCTCTCTCCTTTGTGTGTCCTCCACTCTCCTGTGTGTATCCCCATCTTTCCTGTGTGTATCCTCCTTTATCCTGCGTGTATCTTCCTCTCTCTTTTGTGTATCCTCCTCTCTCCTGTGTGTATTCTCTTCTCTTCTGTGTGTATCCTTCCTTCCTGTGTGTATACACCTCTCTTCTGTGTGTATCTCTCTTCCTCTTGTGTGTATGCCCCACTCTCCTGTGTGTATCTTCCTTTCTCCTGTCTGTATCTGCGCTCTCCTGTGTGTATCCTTCCCTTTTCTTTGTTTATCCACTTCTTTCCTGTGTGTATGCCCCTCTATCCTTTGTGCGTCTTCCTCTCTTTTGTGTGTATCTCCCTCTCCTGTGTGTATTTCCTTCTCCCGTTTGTTTTCTCCTCTCTACTCTGTGTATCCCCCTCTCCTGTGTGTATGCCCCTCTCTCCTTTGTGTATCCCTTTCTCTTCTTTGGGTATTCTTCAATCTTCTCTGTGTATCCTCCTCCCTTTTGTGTGTATATTTTCCACTTCTGTGTGTATCCCGCCTCCCCTGTGTGTATCTTCCTCTCTCCTGTGTGTATCCTCCTCTTCGTTGTGTGCATCCTTCTTTTCTCTGTGTTTATTCCCCCCTCTCGTGTGTGTATCTTCCTCTCTCCTGTTTGTATCCTCCCTTCACCTCTGTGTATCCTCCTCTCTCTTGTGTGTATTCTCTTCTCTCATGTGTGTATACTCCTCTCTCCTGTGTGTATCCCCCTCCACCTGTGTGTATCTCCCTCTCTTCTGCATTTATCATCCCCTCTTTTCTGTCTGTGCCCCTCTCTTCTCTATGTATCCCCCTCTCCTGTGTTTTTCCCCCTCTTTTCTGTGTGTATTTTCTCTATCGTCTTTGTAACTTTCTCTGCTGTGCCTATCACCCTCCCTTCTGTGTGTATCTCCTTCTCCTGTGTGTATCCTTTTCTCTTCTGTGTGTATCTTCCTCCCTTTTGTGTGTGTCCTTTTCTCTCCAGTGTGTATCTTTCTCACTCTTGTGTGTATCCTTCTACCACTCTGTGTATACCCCTCACTTTTGTGTGTATCCCACACCCTCATGTTTAAGTGCCCCACTCTCCTGTGTGAATCTTCCTTTCTCCTGTGTGTATCACCATCTCTCCTGTGTATATGCTCCTCTCTCCTGTGTGTATCCTCCTCTTTCCTGTGTGTATCCTCCTTTATCCTGTGTGCATCTCCCTCGCTGTTGTGTGTATTTCTTTCTCCTGTGTGTATCCCTTTCTCCTTTGTGTATCCACCTCTCTCCTTTGTGTAACCCCCCTCTTCTGTGTGTATGCCCCACTCTCCTGTGTGTATCCTCCTCTCACCTGTGTTTATTTTTCTCTCCTTTGTGTATCTTTCTCTCTCCTGTGTGTATCCCCCTCTCTCCTTTGTGTATGTTCCTCTCTCTTTTGTGTATTCCCCTCTCTCCTCTGTGTATCCCACTCTCTCCTGTGTTTACTTTTCTCTCCTGTGTGTATGTCCCTCTCTATTGTGTGTATTCCCCTCTTCTCTGTGTATCCCCCTCTTTCCTGTGTGTATTTCCCTGACTCCTGCATGTATTCAACGCTTTTGTGTGTACCCCCTTTCTTTTGTGTGTATCCCCCACTCCTGTGTGTATCTCCTTCTGTTCTGTGTGTATCTTCCTCTCTCATCTCTGTATCCTCCTCTCTCCTGTGTGTATCTTTTTCTCTACTGTGTGTATTTTCCCTCTCCTGGGTGTATTATTCTCTCTCCTGTGTGTATCTTCCGTTTTCCTGTGTGTATTTCCCTTTCTCCTGTGGGCATCCCCCTCGCTCCTGTGTGTATTTCCCTCTCATGTGTGTATCCCTTTCTCCTTTGTGTATTCCCCTCTCTCCTCTGTGTATCCCCACTTTTCTGTGTTTACGCCCCTCCCTCCTGTGTGTATCCTCCTCTCACCTGTGTGTATTTCTCTCTCCTGTTTGTATCACCTTTTTTTTGGGAGTATTCCCCTCTCTTCCGAGTGTACCCCCTTTCTACGTTGTTTATCCCCATTTTATTTGTGTATGCCCCCTCCCCTGTGTGTATTCCCCTCTCTTGTGTGTATCCTCCTCTCTCCTGTGTGTATCCTTCTCTTTTCTGTGTGTATCCTCCCCTCTCTTTTGTGTGTCCTTCTTTCTTCTGTGTGTATCCCCATCTTTTTTGTGTGTGTTCTCCTCTATCCTGTGTGTATATCCCCTCTCTCCTGTGTGTATTCCCCCTCTCCTATGTGTATCCTCCTCTCTCCTGTGTGTATCCTCCTCTCTCCTGTGTGTTTCCCCATCATTTTTGTGTGTATCCTCCTCTCTCCTGTGTGTATCCTTTCTCTCCTGTGTGTATTCTTTTTCCTGCTGTGTGTATTTTTTTGTCCTGTGTGTACGCCCCTCTTTTAGGGTGTGTCTTCCTCTTTTGTGTGTATCTTTTTCTCTCATTGGTGTATCCCTCTCTTTCCTGTGTGTATCCCCCTCTCCTTTGTATATCTTTCTGACTTCTTTTGGCATCCTCCTTTCTCCTATGTGTACCCTTCTCTCTCCTGTGTGTATCACCCCTCTTCTGTGCATATCTTCTTCTCTCCTGTGTGTATTTATCTCTCTTCTGTGTGTATCCTCCTCTTTGTTCTGTGTATCTTCCACTCTCCTGTGTGTATCCTCCTCTCTCCTGCGTGTACCCTTCTTTCTCCTGTGTGTCTCCTCCTCTGTTCTGTATGTTTCCTTCTCTCTCCTGTGTGCATTCTCCTCTCTTCTGTTTGTATCCTTTTCTCTCCTGTGTGTATCCTTCTCTCTCCTGTGGGTATCAATTCTCTCTCTTCTGCGTATTTCTCTTTTCTCCTGTGTGTAACCCCCTCTCTCCTGTGTGTATCCCTTCTCTTTCCTGTGTGTATCCCCCCTCTCCTCTGTGTGTCTCCTCTCTCCTGTGTGTATCCTCCTCTCTGTTGTGTGTATCCTTCTTTCTTTTGTTTCTACACCTTTTTCTCCTGTGTGTATCCCCTTCTCCTGTGTTTATTCTCCTCTCTCCTGTGTGTATTCTCGTCTCTCATCTGTTTATTTCCTATGCTCCTGTGTGTATCCTTTTTTCTTTGTGTATCCTTTTTTTTCTGTGTGTACCCCCTCTTTCCTGTGTGTACCCTACATTGTCCTGTGTGTATCACCGCACTCCGTGTGTATCCCCCATCTCTCTTGTGTGTATCACCCTTTCTCTTGTGTGTATCTTCCTCTCTCCTGCGTGTATTTTCCTCTCTCCTGAGTAAATCCTCCTCTCTGCTGTGTGTATGCTCTACTTCTCTGTGTATCCACCTCTCTCCTGTTTGCATTTTCTTCTCTCCTGTGTGGATCTTGCTCACTCCTGTGTGTATACCCTCTCTCCTGTGTGTATCCTCCTCTCTGATGTGTGAATACTTCTCTCTCCTGTGTATATCCGTCTCTCTTCTGTATGTATCCTCTTTTCTCCTATGTGAACTTTCATCTCTCCTGTGTGTATCACCTTTCTCCGGTGTGTATTCTTCTCTCTCCTGTATGTATCCTTCTGTCTACCATGTGTATCCTTCCCTCATTTGTGTGTATAGTCCTCTCTCCTGTGTGTATTTTGTTCTTTCCTTTGTGTATCCTTTTCACTGCTGTGTGTATTCCCCTCTTCTGTGTGTATCTTCCTCTAACCAGTGTGTATCCTCCTTTCTCCTGTGTGTATCCTCCTCTTCTCCTTGTGTATCTTTTTTCTCTCCTGTGTGTATCACCCCTTTCTCCTGTTTGTATCCACCCTCTCTCCTGTGTGTATCTTCCCTCTTTCCAGTTTGTATCCTCCTCTCTGCTGTGTGTATCCTCCTCTCTCCTGTGTGTACGCCCCACTCTCCTGTGTGTATCTCCGTGTCCTGTGTGTATCCTCCTCTCTTTTGTGTCTGTTCTTCTTTCTCTTGTGTGTATCCCCCTCTCCTGTGTTTATGTTCCTCTTTTCTGTGTGTATTCCCCCTCCTGTGTGTATCCTCCTCTCGCCTTTGTGTATCCTCCTCTTTCTTCGGTGTATCCCCCTCTCTCCTGTGAGTATCCCCCTCTCCTTTGTGTATCCTCCTCTCTTTTGTGTGTATTCTACTTTCTACTGTGTACCCTCCTCTCTCCTCTGTGTATCACGCCACTCCTGTGCGTATCCTCCTCTCTCTGATGTATGCTTTTTCTCTCTCTTGTGTGTATCCTCCTCTCTCCTGCGTGTATCCTCCTTTCTTCTGAGTTTATCCTCCTCTCTCCTGTATATCCTCCAATCTTCTGCGTGTATCCTCCTCTCCTCTATCTGTATCCTTCTCTTCTTGGTGTGTATCCTCCTCTCTTTTGTATTTATCCTTTTTTCTCTGTGTGTATCCTCCTCTCTCCTGTGTGTATTCCCCTCCCTCCTGTGTGTATGCTTCACTCTCCTGTGTGTATCCCCTCTCTTTTTGTGTATTCACCCTCTCTTCTGTGTGTATTCTTCTCTCTCCTGTGCATTAGACCCTCTTTTCTATGTGTATGCCCCACTTTTGTGTGTATTCCCCTCTCTCAAGTGTGTATATCTCCTCTTCTGTGTTTATCTTTCCCGCCTTTTTCCACTCTCTCCTGTGTGTTTCCCCTCTTCTTTGTGTATTCTCTTTTCTCCTGTATGTATTCTCCTCTCTCCTGTGTGTATCCTCCTTTCTCCTGTGTTTATTTCCCTCCCTTTGTTAGTATCTCCCTCTTCTCTGTGTGTATCCTCCTCTCTCCTGTGTGTATCCTTCTCTTTTCTCTGTGTATTCTCCTCTCGCCTGTGTGTATCTTTCTCTCTCTTGTTTGTATCCTCCTCTCTCCTGCCTGTATCCTCCTCTCTCCTGTGTGTATCCCCCTCTATCCTGTGTTTACCCTCCTCTCTCCTGCGTGTATCCTTCTTTCTCCTGTGTTTCTCTTCCTCTCTTTTGTGTGCATCCTCCTCACTCCTGTGTGTATCCCCCTCTCCTTTGTGCATTTTCCTCTCTCCTGTGGGTATCACTTCTCTCTCCTGTGCGTATCCCTCCTTTCTCCTGTGTGTAACACCCTCCCTCCTCTGTGTGTCCCTTCTCTCTCCTGTGTGTATACCCCTCTCTCCTTTGTGTATCTCCTCTCTCCTGTGTGAATCTTCCTCTCTGCTGTGTGTATCCTGTTTTCTACAGTGTGTATGCCACTCTCTCCTGTGTGTATCCCCCCTCCTGTGTGCTTAGTCCTCTTTCCTGTGTTTATTCCTATTTCTCCTTTGTGTATCCCCCTCTTCTGTGTGTAAGCCTTTCTCTCCTGTGTGCATCTTTCTCTCCTGTGTTTATCCTCCTTTCCTTTGTGTATCCTCCTCTCTCCTCTGTTTATTCCCCACTCTCTTGTGTGTATCCCTTTTTCCTTTGTGTATCCTCTTTTCTCCTCTGTGTACCCCCTTTCTGCCGTTTGTACCCTCAACAATGCTGTGTGGATCACCACTCTCTGTGTGTATCCCCCCTCTCTTTTGTATGTATCCCCTCTATTTTGTGTGTTTGCCCCATTTCTGTGTGTATCCACTTCTCTCCTGTGTGCATTCCCGTCTCCCCTGTGTGGATCTTTCTCACTCCTGTGTGTATTCCCTCTCCCCTGTGTGTATCCTCCTCTCTGCTGTGTGTATTCTCCTCTCTCCTGTGTGTATGCATCCCTCTCATGTGTGTATTTGTATTCTCCTGTGTGAATCCTCATCTCTCCTGTTTGTATCTCCACTCTCCTGTTTGTATCCTTCTCTCTCCTGTGTGTATTTTTCTCTCTACCGTGTTTATCCTTCCTTTTTGTGTGTATCCTCCTGTCTCCTGTGTGTATCTTATTATATTTTGTGTGAATCCTTCTCACTCCTGTGTGTATTCCCCTCTCCTGTGTGTACCCTTCTCTCTCCAGTGTGTATCCTCCTTTCTCCTGTGTGTATCCTCGTCTCTCCTGTGTGTATCATTTTTCTTTTCTGTGTTTATCAATCCTCTCTTTAGTGTGTATTTATTCTCTCTCCTCTGTGTATCCCCCATCTCTCCAGTTTGTTTCGCCCTCTCTCCGGTGTGTATTTCCTCTCTCCTATGTAGAACACCCTCCCTTTTGTGTGTATACGTCCTCTCTCCTGTGTGTATTTTCCTCTCTTTTCTGTGTAACCCTGTCTCCTGTGTGTATCTTCCTCTCTGCTGTGTGTATCCTTTTTTCTCCTGAGTATATGCTTCTCTCTCCTGTGTGTTTCCCCCTGTTCTGTGTGTATCTCCCTCTTTCTTGTGTTTATCTTTCTTTCTTTTGTGTGTATCACCCTCTCCTGTGTGTATGCCCCTCTCTCCTGTGTGTATTTTTTTCTCCTGTTTTTATTCTCCTCTGTCTTGTGTGTATTTCCTCTCCTCTCTGTGTATCCCCTACTCTCCTGTGTATCACACTCTCCTTTGTGTATTCTCTTCTCTCCTTTGTGTACCCACTGTCTACTGTGTTTACCCTCCACTCTCCTGTGTGTATCAGACCTCTTCAGTGTTATATTTTGACGCTCCGAACGAACGACCATATGAAATGGACTAGTGATTATTCTTCACATGTGCAATATTTGTAATGGTTATGTGTATTACCCAGAGTTACACAGAATTAGAGTTCATATGAAATAGACTCCTCATTACCACCCTGGTGTGTATCATTCAGGAAGGCACTTAATTCATGGCTATCTTAAACAGTGTTCTGATTACTCCATAGAAGTTCATTATTCACTGAAACTTTGAATGAGAGGCCATACAAAATAGACACCTGACTATTGCTCCATTGTAAATCATTCAATAAGGTTCTAAATAATTGGTAGAATGAAATAGACTCCTGAGAATTTCCCAGGTGTGTATCACTCAGGGAGTCACAGAATGAGTGGACATATAAAAATGCTTGACTATTACCCTGGTGTGAATTATTCACTGAGGATCTAAATGACTGGCTACATGAAGTAGACTCTTAGCTCTTCCCCAGGTGTGTATTATTGAATGAGACTCTGACTCAGTGGGCATAAAAAGAGACTCAGGTGTATTGCCCAGGTGTTCGTTACTTACAGATACTCTGAATGTGTAGGCATTTGAAGTAGAAACTTGACTGTTTCTGAGGGGAGTATTATTCACAGAGGCCCAGAACGAGTGACCATGTAAAACACATTCCTGACTTATCAGATATACATGTTATTCACTAAAACACTGAAAAAGTGGCCTTATGAAATACACGACATTTTACTTTACAGGTGTCTGTTATTTTTTGACTCTCTGAACAAACCACCATATAAAATGGACCAGTGATTATTCTTCACATGTGCAATATTCGAAGTCGTTCTGTATGAGTGTCCATATCAAACAGTCTCCTGACTCTCACACATGTGTGTATAATTCACGGAGCAGCTTAATTTGGGGCTACCTTCAATAGGGTCCTCACTCCTCCACAGCTGTTTATTATGCACTGAAACTCTGAATGAGAGGCCATATGAAATAGATTCCTTACTCTTGCCCCATTGTGCATTATTCGGTAATGCTGTGACTGAGCGGCCATATCACCTGGACTCTGACTATTCCCAAGGTGTGTATTTTTCAGTCAGTTTCTGAACTAGTGACCACAAAAGATAGACTCCTGACTCTGTACTCTTGACTGCTTCTCAGCTCTGCATTGTCCACTGAGTCACTGGGTGAAGAGTCATATCAAATAGTCTCCAGACTATTCCTTAGCTGTGCATTATTCAGTGAGTCTCTGAATAAGTGGCTATATATAATATAATCCTGAGTATTTTCCAGATATATATGATTCGTCACTGAGATTCTGAATAAGTGGGCATATGAAATACACTCCTGACGTTTTCATAGGCCTCTATTATTCTTTGAAGCTCTGAATGTGTGGCCATAAAATAGAGCCTCCTGAATGCTCCTCAGGCGTCCGTTTTTACATTCGGCTCTAAATGAGTGGCTATACGAAATAGAATTTTAACTTTTTCCAAGGTGTATGTTATTCAGTTAGGCTCTGAATATGTGGCTATAGAAAATAGAATTCTGACTACAATAAAGATGTTTCTTATTCAAGGAAGCTCTGAAAATGATGCCACATGTAATAGCGTCCTGAGTATTTCCCATGTATGTATTATTCACTGAGGCTCTGAAACTTTGGCCATAGGAAATTGTTTTCTGACTTGTCCACAGGCGTGCATTATTGACTCTGACTCTAAATATTTGGGCAGGTAAAATAGACAAGTGACTATTCCAAGGTTGTGCATTACTCACTCAGGCTTTGATTTTATGGCCATATAAAATAGTCTAGTGTCTATTCCACACGTGTACATTATTCCCTAAAACTGTAAACGAGAGGCTATATAAAGTAGACTCCTAACACTTCCCTAGGTGTGCCTTACTCAGTGAGGCACATTTTGTGTGACCATATGAAACAGGATGCTGCTATATTAAATGTATGTATTATTTAGTGAATCCCTGAATGAGTGTCTATATGAAATAGACTGCTGAGTACTTTACATTTGTGCATTTTTTATTGAGGTTACGAGTCAGTGGCCATATAAATTGGAATCCGGACTAATACACACGTGCATATTATCCACTGAGGCCATGAATGAGTGTCCTAATAAAAAAGCCTCCTGGATACTCCACAGGTGTACATTATTTACCGAGGCTCTGAATGAATGTCCATCAAAAATAGACTCCAAATTATTCTCCAGGTGTGTGTTAATCAGTGAGGCTCTGAAGATGTGGCCATATTAATTAGATTCCTTACAACATAAAGGGCCTGTTTTATTCACTGTGGCTGTGAATATGTGTCTACATGAAACAGACTCCTGACTACATCACATTATTCAGTGACACTCCGAATTAGAGGCCACATGAAAAAGTCTCCTCTCTATTCCACAGGTGTGCATTATTTAGTGATACTCAGAATAAAGGAATTAGGTAAATCCTATTTTCCCAGGTGTGTACACTTAGTGAGGCTCTTAACGAGTGGCCATAGGAATAAGTCTCCTTACTATTCTACAGGTGTGCATTATTTAGTGAGAATCTGAATGAGGGGATAATGGTAAATCCTATTTCCCCAGGTGTGTACACTTAATGAGGCTCTTATCGAGTGGCCATAGAAAAGAGACTTCTGACTATTCCACAGGTGTGCATTATTTAGTGATTCTCTGAATGGGGGACCATAAAAAAATAGATTCCAGATTATATCACAAGTGTGTAATATGCAGTGAGGCTGTGAAGGAGGGCCCATAAGAATCAGACTTCTAATTACTTTACATATGCATTATTCACTCTTTCTCTGAATGAGTAACCATATGACATATACTCCTCATTATTTCTCAAATGTGCATTAATCAAACAGGTTCTGTTTGAGTGTTCATACCAAATAGACTCCTGACACTGTCCCAGGTGTGTATTACTCAATAATACACAAAATTAGAGTTCATATGAAATAGAGGCCAGTCTATTACCCAGGTGTGTATCATTAAGGTTGGCACTTAATTCGTGGCTATCTTAAACAGCGTCTTGATTACTCCATAGAAGTATATTATTGACTGAAACTTTGAGTGATATACCATATAAAATAGACACCTGACTATTGCTCCATTTCGAATTATTCAATAATGTGCTAAATGCGTGGTAGTATCAAATAGAATGCTTAGGATTTTTTAGGAATATATCACTTAGTGAGGCACAAAATGAGTTGCCATATTAAAAAATGCTCGACTTTTACCTTGGTGTGCAGTATTCACTGAGTCTCTAAATGAGTGGCTACATGAAGTAGACTCTTAATTATTCCCCAGGCGTGTATTATTGAATGAGACTCTGACTAAGTGAGCATAAAAAAGAGACTCAGGTGTGTTTCCCAGGTGTTCATTACCTACAGAGTCTCTGAATGTGTAGCTATATAAAGAAGACACTTGACTATTTTTGAGGGGAGTATTCTTCACAGAGGCCCTGAACGCGTGGCCATGTGAAAGAGATTCCTTACTTTCCAGACATACATATTATTCACTAAATCACTGAAAGAGTGGCCTTCTGAAAGAACGCATTTTACTCCACAGGTGTACATAAGTTTTTGATTCACCAAACGAAACACTCTTTGAAACAGACAAGTGATTATTCCCCACCTGTGCAGTATTCGAAAAGGCGTTGATTTTGAGGCCATATAAAATAGACTAGTGTCTATTCCACAGGTGTGCATTATGTCCTGATTCTGTAATTAAAGGCTATATAAAGTAGACTCCTAAAAATTCCCCTGGTGTGCATTACTCATTGAGGCTCTTTTTGTTTAACCATATGAAACAGGATGCTGTCTATCTCAAATATTTGTATTATTCAGTGAATCTCTGAATGAGTGTCTATATGAAATAGACTGCTAAGTATTTTACATTTTTACATTTTTCACTGAGGTTACGAGTCAGTGGCCATAAACATGGAGTCCTGACTAATCCACACATCCATATAATCCACTGAAGCTATGAATGAGTGAATTAATAAAATAGACTCCAGGCAACTCCACAGGTGTACATCATTTTCCGAGGCTCTGAATATATTTCCATTAAAAATAGACTCCAAATTATTCCCCTGGTGTGTATTATTCACTGAGGCGCAGAATATGTTTCCATATCAATTATATTCCTTACTATATCAAGTGTCTGTTTTATTCACTGAAGCTCTGTATATGTGTTTACATGAAATAGACTCCTGAATACACCACATTATTCAGTGACACTCCGAATTAGAGGCCACATGAAAATTTCTCCTGACTATTCCACAGGTGTGCATTATTTACTGAGAGTCTGAGTGAGAGGATAAAGGTAAATCCTGACTCTTTCTCCAGGTGTGTACAATTAGTGAGGCTCTTAACGAGTGGCCATAGGAAAGAGACTTCCGACTATTCTGCAGGTGTACATTATTTGGTGATTCTCTGAATGAGTGGTCATAAAAAATAGACTCCAGACCATATCACAAGTGTGTAATATTCAGTGAGGCTGTGAAAGAGGAGCCATATGAAGCAGACTTCTAATTACTCCACATGGGCATTATTCACAGTTTGTCTGAATGAGTAGCCATATGACATAGACTCCTCATTATTATCCATGTGTGCATTAATCAAACAGGCTCTGTTTGAGTGTCCATACAAAATACACTCCTGACACTGCCCCATGTGTGTATTACTCAGCAATACACAAAATTAGAGTTCATATGAAATAGATTCCTGACTATCACACAGGTGTGTATCATTCACCAAGGCACTTAATTCGTGGCTATGTTAAACAGCGTTCTAATTACTCCGTAGAAGTTTACTATTCACTGAAACTTTGAATGATAGACCATATAAAATAGACACCTGACTATTGCTCCATTGTGAATTATTCAATAAAGTTCTAAATGAGTGGTAGTATCAAATAGAATCCTGAGGATTCTTCAGGTGTATATCACTCAGTGAGGCACAAAATGAGTGGCCATATAAAAAATGCTCGACTATTACCCTGGTGTGCATTATTCACTGAGGGTCTAAATGTGTGGCTGCATGAAGTAGACTCTTAAATCTTCCCCTGTTGTGTATTATTGAATGAGTCTCTGATAAAGTGGGCATAAAAACGAGAGTCACATGTATTGCCCAGGAGTTCATTACGTACAGAGACTTTGAATGAGTAGCCATTTGAAGTAGACTATTGACTATTTTTGAGAATAGTATACTTCACAGAGGCCCTGAATGAGTGGCCATGTGAAAGAGATTCCTGACTTATCAGATATACATATTACTCACTAAAACACTGAAAGACTGGCCTTCTGAAATAGAACCCATTTTACTCAACAGGTGTGCGTTATTTTTTGATTCTCCAAACTAATCACCATATGAAACAGACTAGTGATTATTTCCCACATGTGCTGTATTCAAAAAGGATCTGTATGAGTGTCTATGTCAAATAGAATCCTGACTCTGACAAATGTGTGTATCATTCACGGAGCTGCTTAATTTGGGACTACCTTAAATAGTGTCCTTACTACTCCACAGCTGTTTACTATGCATTGAAACTCCGAATGAGAGGCCATATGAAATAGACTCCTTACTATTGCCCTATTGTGCATTATTCGGTCATGTTGTGGTTGAGTGTCCATATGAGTTGGAAACTGACTATTCCCAAGGTATGTATTCTTCAGTAAGATTTTGAACGAGTGACCACATAACATAAACCCTTGACTCTATCCTCTTAACTATTTTTCTGTTCTGCATTGTCCACTGAGTCGCTGGGTGAAGAGTTATATAAAATAGTCTCCAGACAATTTTTTAGCTGTTCATTATTCAGTGAGTCTCTGAATAAGTGGTTATATATAATATAATCCTGATTATTTTCCACATATATATGATTCCTCACTGAGGTTCTGAATAATTGGCTGTGTGAAATATACACTTGACGTTTTCATAGGTCTGTGTTATTCTGTGAAGCTCTGAATGAGTGGCCATAAAATAGAGTCTCCTGAATGCTCCTCAGGCCTGCGTTTTTACATTCGGCTCTAAATGAGTGGCTATATGAAATAGAATTTTATTTATTTATTTTTTTATTATTTATTTATTTTTAAATTTTTATTGCATTGTAGGTTTGGGGGTACATGTGCAGAACGTGCAAGAAAGTTGCATAGATACACACATGGCAGTGTGCTTTGCTGCCTTCCTCCCCTTCACCCACACTTGGTATTCATCCCCAGGCCATCCCCCCCAGCCCCCCCTGCTGTCCCTCCCCCATTCCCCCCATTAACTTTCCCCAAGGTGTATGCTATTCAGTTAGGCTCTGAATATGTTGTTATAGGAAATAAAATTTGACTACAATAGAGGTGTTTCTTATTCGAGGAATTTCTGAAATTGATGCCACATGTAATAGCGTCCTGAGTATTTACCAGGTATGTATTATTCACTGAGGCTCTGAAACTTTGGCCATATGAAATTGATTTCTGACTTGTCGACTGGCGTGTATTATTGACTCTGACTCTAAATATTTGGGCATGTAAAATAGACAAGTGACTATTCCAAAGTTGTGTATTACTCACTCAGGCTTTAATTTTGTGGCCATATAAAATAGTCTAGTGTCTATTCCACACGTGTGCATTATTCCCTGAGGCTGTAGATGAGAGGCTATATAAAGTAGACTTTTAAAACTTCCCTAGGTGTGCCTTACTCAGTGAGGCTCATTTTGTGTGACCATATGAAAAAGAATGCTGCTATATTAAATATGTGTATTATTTAGTGAATCTTTGATTGAGTGTCTATGTGAAATAGACTGCTGAGTGCTTTACATTTGTGCATCTTTCACTGAAGTTACGAGTCAGTGGCCATATAAATTGGAATCTGGACTAATCCACACGTGAACATTATGGAGTGAGGCTATGAATGAGTGTCCTAATAAAATAAACTCCTGGCTACTCCACAGGGGTACAATATGTACGGAGGCTCTGAATGAATGTCCAACGAAAATAGACTCTAAATTATTCTCCAGGTGTGTATTATTCAGTGAGGCTCAGAAGATGTGTCCGTATTAGTTAGATTCCTTACAACAAAAAGTGCCTGTTTTATTCACTGTGGCTCTGAATATGTGTCTACATGAAATAGACACCTGACTACATCAAATTATTCAGTGACATTCCGAATTAGAGGCCACATGAAAAAAGTCTCCTGACTATTCCACAGGAGTGCATTATTTAGTGAGACTCTAAATGAAGGGATACAGGTAAATCCTGACTATTTCTCCAGGTGTGTATACTTAGTGAGGCTCTTAACGAGTGGCCATAGGAAAGAGTCTCCTGACTACTCCACAGGTGTGCATTATTTAGTGAGACTCTGAATGAGGGAATAATGGTAAATCCTGACTATTTCCCCAGGTGTGTACACTTAGTGAGGCTCTTAACGAGTGGCCATAGGAAGGAGAATTCTGATTATTCCATAGGTGTGCATTATTCAGTGATTCTCTGAATGGGTGGCCATAAAAAAATAGACTCCAGACTATATCACAAGTGTGTAATATAAAGTGAGACTGTGAAAGAGGGTCCATAAGAATCAGACTTCTATTTACTTTACATGTTCATTATTCACTGTGTGTCTGAATGAGTAGCCAAATGACATAGACTCCTCATTATTATCCATGTGTGCATTAATCAAACAGGTTCTGTTTGAGTGTCCATACCAAATAGCCTCCTGAAACTGCCCCAGGTGTGTATTACTCAGTGATACACAAAATTACAGTTCATATGAAATAGACTCCTATCACACAGGTGCGTATCATTCAGCAAGGCACTTAATTCATGGCTATGTTAAACAGCATCCTGATTACTCCATAGAAATTTACTATTAACTGAAACGTTGAATGATAGAACATATAAAATAGACACCTGAGTATTGCACCATTGTGAATTATTCAATAAGTTTCTAAATATGTGGTAGTATCAAATAGAATCCTGAGGATTCTTCTGGTGTATATCGCTCAGTGAGGCACAAAATGAGTGGCCATATAAAAAATGCTCTACTATAACCCTGGTGTGCATTATTCACTGAGACTCTAACTGAGTGGCTACATGAAGTAAACTCTTAAATCTTCCTTTGTTGTGTATTACTGAATGAGTCTCTGACTAACTGGGCATAAAGAAGAGACTCAGGTGTATTGCCCAGTAGTTCATTACCTACAGAGACTTTGAATATGTAGCCATTTGAAGACAATCCTTGACTATTTTTTGGGGGGAGTATTCTTCACAGAGGCCCTGAATGAGTGGCCATATGAAAGAGATTCCTGACTTATCAGATATACCTATTATTCACTAAAACACTGAAAGAGTGGCCTTATGCAATAGAACCCATTTTACTCAACAGGTATTGGTTATTTTTTATTCTCCAAACTAATCACCATATGAAACATACTAGTGATTATTCCCCACTTGTGCAGTATTCGAAAAGGTTTTGTATGAGTGTCTATGTCAAATAGTCTCCTGACTCTGACACATGTGTGTATCATTCACGGAGCTGCTAAATTTGGGGCTACCTTAAATAGGGTCCTGACTACTCCAATAGCTGTTTATTATGCACTGAATCTCCGAGTGACAGGCCATATGAAATAGACCCCTTACTATTGCCTTATTGTGCATTTTTCGGTAATGCTGTGATTGAGTGTCCTTATGACGTGGACACTCACTATTCCCAAGGTGTCTATTCTTCAGTGAGATTCTGAATGAGTGACCACATAACATAAACACTTGACACTATCCTCTTGACTATTTTTTAGTTCTGCATTGTCCACTGAGTCGCTGGGTGTAGGGTCATATCAAATAGTCTCCAGACTATTCCTTATCTGTGCATTTTTCATTGAATCTCTGAATAAGTGGCTATATATAATATAATACTGAATATTTTTCAGATATATATGATTCGTCACTCAGGTTCTGAATAAGTGGACGTGTGAAATACACTCCTGACATTTTCATAGGTCCGTATTATTCTGTGAAGCTCTGAATGAGTGGCCATAACATAGAGCCTCCTGAATGCTCCTCAGGCGTGCGTTTTTACATTTGGCTGTAAATGAGTATCTATACGAAATAGAATTTTAACTTTTCCCAAAGTGTATGTTACTCAGTTAGGCTCTGAATATGAGGTTATAGGAAAAGGAATTCTGACTACAATAGAGGTGTTTCTT
This sequence comes from Saguinus oedipus, assembly GCA_031835075.1. Classification (NCBI taxonomy): domain Eukaryota; kingdom Metazoa; phylum Chordata; class Mammalia; order Primates; family Cebidae; genus Saguinus; species Saguinus oedipus. The sequence goes on from JASSZA010000429.1 coordinate 52,897, forward strand.
ATTTAAGGAAACTCTGAAATTGATGCCACATGTAATAGCGTCCTGAGTATTTCCCATGAATGTATTATTCACTTGAGGCTCTGAAACTTTGGCCACATGAAATTGGTTACTGACTTGTCCACAGGCGTGTATTACTGACTCTGACTCTAAATATTTGGGCATGTATACTAGAGAAGTGACTATTGCAAAGTTGTGTATTACTCACTCAGGCTTTGATTTTGTGGCCATATAAAATTGTCTACTGTTTATTTTGCAAGTGTGCATTATTCCCTGAGGCTGTAAATGAGAGGCTATATAAAGAAGACCCCTAACACTTCCCTAGGAGTGCCTCACTCAGTGAGGCTCATTTGTGTGACCTTATAAAACACGATGCTGCCATAATAAATACTTGTGTTATTTAGTAAATCTCTGAATGAGTGTCTATATGAAATAGACTGCTGAGTACTTCACATTTGTGCATTTTTCACTGAGGTTACGAGTCAGTGGCCATATAAATTGGAATCCGGTCTAATCCACACGTGCATATTATCCAGTGATGCTATGAATGAGTGTCCTAATGAAATAGACTCCTGGCTACTCCACAGGTGTACATTATTTACCGAGGCTCTGAATGAATGTCCATAGAAAATAGACTCCAAATTATTTTCCGGGTGTGTATTATTCAGTGAGGCTCAGAAGATGTGGCCATGTTAATTAGATTCCTTACAACATAAAGGGCCTGTCTTATTCACTGTGGCTCTGATTATGTGTCTACATGAAATAGACTCCTGACTACATCACATTATTCAGTGACACTCCGAATTAGAGGCCACATGAAAAAGTCTCCTGACTATTCCACAGGTGTGCATTATTTAGTGAGACTCTGATTGAGGGGATAATTGTAAATCCTGACTATTTCCTCAGGTATGTACACTTAGTGAGGCTCTTAACGAGTGACAATAGGAAGGAGACTTCTGAATATTCCGCAGGTGTGCATTATTTAGTGACTCTCTGAATGGGTGGCCATAAAAAATAGACTCCAGTCTATATTGCAAGAGTGTAATATTCATTGAGGTTGTGAAAGAGGATTCATAGGAATCAGACTGCTAATTAATTTACATATGCATTATTCACAGTTTCTCTGAATGAGTAGCTATATGACATAGACTCCTCACTATTATACATGTGTGCATTAATCAAACAGATTCTGTTTGAGTGTTCATGCCAAATAAATTCCTGACACTGCCTCAGGTGTGTATTACTCAACGATACACAAAATTAGAGTTCATATGAAATTGCAGCCTGGCTATTACCCAGCTGTGTATCATTCAGGAAGACACTTAATTCGTGGCTATCTTGAACAGCATCCTGTTTACTCCATAGAAGTTGATTATTCACTGAAACGTTGAGTGATAGACCATATAAAATACACAGCTTACTATTGCTCCACTGTGAGTTATTCAATAAGGTGCTAAATGCGTGGTAGTATCAAATAGAATCCTGTGGATTCTTCAGGTGTATATCACTCAGTGTGGCACAAAATGAGTGGCCATATAAAAAATGCTCGACTATTGCCCTGGTTTGCATTATTCACTGAGGCTCTAAATGAGTGGCTACATGAAGTAGACTCTTTTTTTAATTTTTATTGCATTACAGGTTTTGGGGTACATGTGCAGAACGTGCAAGATAGATGCATAAGTACACACATGGCAGCGTGTTTTGCTGCCTTCCTCCTTCTCACTCACACTTGGTATTTATACCCAGGCTATCCCTCCCCAGCCCCCCCCCACTGTCCTTCCTTCATTTCCCCCAATAGATCCCAGTGTGTAGTAGACCTCCTCCCTGTGTCCATGTGTTCTCATGTTTCTCACCCGCCTATGAGTGAGAATATGCGGTATTTCTTTTTCTGTTCTTATGTCAGTTTGCTGAGGATGATGTTCTCCAGATTCATCCATGTCCTTACAAAGGAAACAAACTCATCATTTTTGATTGCTGCATAATATTCCATGGTGTATATGTGCCACATTTTCCCAATCCAGTCTATCTTCGATGGGCATTTGGGTTGGTTCCAGGACTTTGCTATTGTAAGCAGTGCTGCAATCATCATTCGTGAGCATGTGTCCTTATAGTAGAACGATTTATAGTCCTTTGGATATATACCCAGTAATGGGATTGCTGGGTCAAATGGAATTTCTATTTCTAGGTCCTTGAGGAATCGCTACATTGTCTTCCAAAATTGTTGAGCTTATTTACACTACCACCAACAGTGTAAGAGTGTTCCTTTCTCTCCGCATCCTCTCCAGAATCTGCTGTCTCCAGATTTTTTAATGATCGCCACTCTAACTGGCATGAGATGGTATCTCAATGTGGTTTTGATTTGCATCTCTCTAATGACCATGATGATGAGAACTTTTTCATATGTTTGCTGGCCTCATGAATGTCTTCTTTTGTAAAGTTTCTGTTCATATCCTTTGCCCATTTTTGAATGGCCTTGTTTGTTTATTTCCTGTAAATCTGTGTTCTTTGTAAATTCTGGATATCGGCCCTTTGTCAGATGTGTAAACTGCAAAGATTTTTTTCCCATTCTGATGGTTGCCGATTCACTCTAGTGACTGTTTCTTTTGCCGTGCAGAATCTGTGGAGTTTAATTAGGTCCCATTTGTCTATTCTGGCTTTTGTTGCCAATGCTTTTGGTATTTTGCTCATGACGTCCTTGCCTACTCCTCTGTCCTGAATGGTTTTGCCTAGATTTTCTTTTAGGGTTTTCTATGGTGTCAGGTCTTACGTTTAAGTCTTTAATCCATCTGGAGTTAATTTTAGTGTAAGGTGTCAGGAAGGGGTCCAGTTTCTGCTTTCTGCACATGGCTAGCCAGTTTTTCCAACACCATTTATTAAACAGGGAATTTTTTTCCCATTGCCTGTTTTTGTCGTGTTTATCAAAGATTATATGGTTGTAGGTATGTTGTGTTGCCTCCATGCCTCTGTCTGTTCCATTGGTCTATATCTCTGTTTTGGTACCAGTACCATGCTGTTTTGATCACTGCAGCCTTGTAGTACAGTTTGAAGTCTGGTACTGTGATGCCTCCACTTGTGTTCTTTTTGCATAGAATTGACTTGGCTATGCGGGCTCTCTTTTGGTTCCATATGAAGTTCATGGTGGTTTTTTCCAGTCCTGTGAAAAAATTCAATGGTAGTTTGATGGGGATAGCATTGATTGTGTAAATTGCATTAGGCAGTATAGCCATTTTCACGACAATGATTCTTCCCAACCACAAACATGGGATGTTTCTCCATCTGTTTGTTTCCTCTCTTATTTCTTTGAGCAGTGGTTGGTAGTTCTCCTTAAAGAGGTCCCTTACGTTCCTTGTGAGTTGTATTCCTAGGCATTTTATTTTCTTTGTAGCAATTGTGAATGGCAGTTCGTTCTTGATTTGGTTCTCTTTAAGTCTGTTATTGGTGTATAGGAATGCTTGTGATTTTTGAACATTGATTTAATATCCTGAGACTTTGCTGAAGTTGCTTATCAGTTTCAGGATTTTTTGGGCTGAGGTGATAAGGTCTTCTAGGTATACTATCATGTCGTCTGCAAGTAGAGACAATTTGGCTTCCAACTTCCTATTTGAATACACTTTATTTCTTTTTCTTGCCTGATTTCTCTGGGTAGAACTTCCAGTACTATGTTGAGTAGGAGTGGTGAGAGAGGGCATCTTTGTCTAATGCCAGATTTCAAAGGGAATGCTTCCAGTTTTTGCCCATTAAGTATGATATTGGCTGTTGGTTTGTCGTAAATAGCTTTTATTACTTTGAGATATGTTCTATCAATACCAAGTTTATTGAGGGTTTTTAGCATAAACGGCTGTTGAATTTTGTCAAATTCCTTCTCTGCATCAGTTGAGATAATCATGTGGTTTTTGTTTTTGCTTCTGTTTATGTGGTGAATTACATTTATAGACTTGCGTATGTTGAACCCGCCTTGCATCCCGGGGATGAATCCTACTTGATCATGATGGATAAGTTTTTTAATGTGCTGTTGCCGTCGGTTTGCCAGTATTTTATTGAAGATTTTTGCATCTATGTTCATCATGGATATTGGCCTGATATTTTTTTTTCTTGTTGAGTCTCTGTCAGGTTTTGGTATTAGGATGATGTTGGTCTCATAAAATGATTTGGGAAGGGTTCCCTCTTTTTGGATTATTTGGAATAGTTTCAGAAGGAATGGTACCAGATCCTCTTTGTGTGTCTGGTAGAATTCGGCTGTGAACCCATCTGGTCCTGGGCTTTTTGTTTTTTTTTTTTTTTTGTGGTAGGCTCTTAATGGCTGCCTCAACTTCACACTTTGTTATTGGTCTATTCATAGTTTCAGCTTTCTCCTGGTTTAGGCTTGGGAGGACACAGGCATCCAGGAATTTATCCATTTCTTCCTGGTTTACTAGTTTATGTGCATAGAGTTGTTTGTAGTCTTCTGTGATGATGGTTTAAATTTCTGTGGAATCTGTGGTGATTTCCCCATTATTGTTTTTATTGCATCTATTTGGTTATTCTCTCTTTTCTTTTTTATCAGTCTGGCTAGTTATCTGTGTATTTTGTTGATCTTTTTGAAAAACCACCTCTTGGATTTTTTAATTTTTTGAAGGGTTTTTCTTCTCTCTATCTCCTTCAGTTCTGCTCTGATCTTAGTTATTTCTTGTCTTCGGCTAGGCTTTGACCTTGTTTGATCTTGCTCCTCTAGCTTTTTCAATTTTGACGATAGGGTGTCCAATTTGGGTCTCTCCACTCTTCACTTGTGGGCACTTATTGCTATATATTTTCCTCTACAGACTGCTTTAAATGTGTTTCAGAGATTCTGGTATGTTGGGTCTTCGTTCTCATTGGTTTGGAATAATTTCTTTATTTCTGCCTTCATTTCATTGTTTATCCAATCAACATTCAAGAGCCCGTCGTTCAGTTTCCATGAAGCTGTGCGGTTCTGAGTTATTTTCTGAATTCTGAGTTCCAACTTGATTGCACAATGATCTGAGAGACTGTTTGTTATGATTTCCGTTGTTTTGCATTTGCTGAGGAGTGCTTTACTTCCAATTATGTGGTCAATTTTGGAATAGGTGTGATGTGGTGCTGAGAAGAATGTATATTCTGTGGATTTGGGGTGGAGAGTTCTGTAAATGTCTATCAGGTTTGCTTGTTCCAGGTCTGAGTTCAAGTCCTGAATATTTTTGTTAATTTTCTGTCTGGTTGATCTGTCTGCTATTGACAGTGGAGTGTTAAAGTTTCCCACTATTATTGTGTGGGAGTTTAAGTCTCATTGTAAGTCATTAGGATCTTGCCTTATATATCTGGGTGCTCCTTCATTGGGTCCATATATATTTAGAATTGTTAGCTCTTCTTGTTGTATCGATGCTTTTACCATTATGTAATGACCTTCTTTGTCCCTTTTGATCTTTGTTGCTTTAAAGTCTATTTTATCAGAGATGAGAATTGCAACTCCTGCTTTTTTTTTTTTTTGCTCTTCATTTGCTTGGTAAATTTTCCTCCATTTCTTTATTTTCAGCCTTTGTGTATCCTTGCATGTCAGGTGGGTTTCCTGGATACCGCACACTGATGGGTTTTGGTTTTTTATCCAATTTGCCAGTCTGTGTCTTTTGATTGGTGCATTTAGCCCATTTACATTTAGGGTTAATATTGTTATGTGTGAATTTGATACTGCCATTTTGATGCTAGCTGGCTGCTTTGCCCATTGGTTCATGTACATTCTTCATTTTGTTGATGGTCTTTAGCATTTGGTATGCTTTTAGGATGGCTGGTACTGGTTGTTTCTTTCTATGTGTAGTGCCTCTTTCAGGAGCTCTTGTAAAGCAGGCCTAGTGGTGACAAAATCTCTGAGTACTTGCTTGTTCATGAAGGATTTCATTTTTCCTTCACTTATGAAGCTCAGTTTGGCTGGATATGAAATTCTGGGTTGAAAGTTCTTTTCTTTAAGGATGTTGAATATTGGCCCCCACTCTCTTCTGGCTTGTAGAGTCTCTGCCGAGAGATCTGCGGTGAGTCTGATGGGCTTCCCTTTGTGGGTGACCCGACCTTTCTCTCTGATTTCTCTTAGTATTTTCTCCTTCATTTTAACCCTGGTGAATCTGACGATTATGTTCCTTGGGGTTGGTCTTCTTGCAGAATATCTTTGTGGTGTTCTCTATATTTCCTGGAGTTGAGTATTGACCTGTGTTCCTAGGTTGGGGAAATTTTCTTGGATAATATCTTCAAGAGTGTTTTCCAGCTTGGATTAATTCTCTTCATCACATTCTGGTACACCTATCAAACGTAGGTTGGGTCTCTTCACATAGTCCCACATTTCTTGGAGATTTTGTTCCTTCCTTTTTGCGCTTTTTTCTTTGATCTTGGTTTCTCATTTTATTTCATTGAGTTGACCTTCGACTTCTGATATTCTTTCTTCTGCTTGGTCAATTCGGCTGTTGAAACTTGTGCATGCTTCGTGAAGTTCTCGTGTTGTGTTTTTCAGCTTCTTCAATTCATTCTTATTCCTCTCTAAGTTGTCCATTCTTGTTATCAATTCCTCGAACCTTTTCTCAAGTCGTTTTTCAAGGTTCTTAGTTTCTTTGCACTGATTCAGAACATGTTCTTTTAGCTCACTGAAGTTTTTCATTATCCACTTTCTGATGTCTGATTTCGTCATTTCATCACACTCATCCTCCGTCCAGCTTTGTTCCGTTGCTGGTGAGGAGTTTTGGTCCTTTGTAGGAGGTGAAGTGTTTTGTTTTCTGGTGTTTTCTTTTTTTTGCGCTGGTTTCTTTCCATCTTTATGAATTTATCCACCTGTCATCTTAGTAGTTGCTGATTTTTCAATTGGGTCTCTGTGTGGACGCCCAGATTGTTGATGATGAGGTATTTCTGTTACTTAGTTTTCCTTCTAATCGTCTAGCCCCTCTTCTGTACAAGTGCTGAGGTCCACTCCAGGCCCTGCTTTTTTGGGGTACACGTGTAGCAGCTGCGGAACAGTGAGGGATGCTACCAGTTTGTTCCAGAATGATTCCCGCCAAATGTCAGTTTGATTAGTCCTTTTTTGTGGTGACTCTGCATATACAGTGGTCAGGGATCTGCTTGAGGAGACGGTCTGTGCTTTATAGGAGATCCAGTGCTTTGCTGTCAGCTCTGTTGTTCATTAAGTGCTGTTGGGAGGATGTGTTTATTTCTGCTGCAACAGAACTCATAATACCCCCCCATTGTTTTTTCCCTGTTAGATGCTCTGTCTCAGGAAGTTGGTGCTTTATGAGTATCTGTTGTACTGTCCTGCAAAGCTAGGAGGCAGTCTATTCACTCTTTGCCTTCTGGGCTCCACCAAGCTAGTGCTGGTCCACCCTGTTGCTGCGAGTCTCCGTTCTGCTGTGGCACGCTCAGTCCTGCTGGCAGAGTCTCTCTGTTATGGCAGGTTGCCTCAGCAACAGCAGGCTGCATCAGCTCTGGGCGGTACTTCAGTAGGGGCGGATTGGGTTTGTAGTGGCATACGCCCCTCCTTCACTGGGCTGCACAATCCTAGATGCCAGCAGCAAAACGCTCAGCCCCGAGTGCCTCCAATCGCTGCCCTGCTTGTCACTGTGAGGGTGGGACCCGCTAAGCCCGATCCCCAAGCTCCCTGCCTCAGAATACATTTTCTCTCTCTCTCTCTTCCTCTCCCCAAGCTGAACGGTTGACTCTCACTGGCGCCCCAGTAGCCTGCTGATAGGGCACTGGGCTCCATGCAATCTCCCGTGCCACTGCCCACTGCACTCGCTCAGATCACATTTCCCAGAATTCTCCTGGTCTAAATCATTGTCCAAGTCCCGTTCAATCAGATGGACATGCCAATCTACCCTTCCACATCTCAGATTGCCTGTTTAACAGGGCACCCAGAACAGTCAGTTTTGTGCCCGGTGCCACTGCAGTGTGGCGCTGGCCGAACAGGCCCCGCGAGCCAGCTGCGCTAGGGCTAGCATCCCGTTTCTCTCCCACACCTCGAACTTTCAAAGTTCGGTGGGCAAAATTCGTCCATCCGGCAATGTGGCTAGGACTCACCCTCTGCGCCTTCACTAAGATCTGCAATCCTGAGTCGCCTCTATGAGGCCATCTTCAGGAGTGCATTATTTAGTGAGACTCTGAATGAGGAGATACAAGTAAATCCTGACTATTTATCCAGGTGTGTACATTTAGTGAGGCTCTCAACGGGTAGCCATAGGAAAGAGACATCTGACTGTTCCACAGGTGTGAATTATTTAGTGATTCTCTGAATCAGTGGTCATAACATATAGACTCTAGACGATATCACACGTGTGTAATATTCAGTGAGGCTGTGGAAGAGGGGCCATATAAAACAGAATTCTAATGACTCCTCAAGTGCCTTATTCACAGTTTGTCTGAATGAGTAGCCATATGATATAGACACCTCATTATTCTCCATGTGTGCATTATTTCAACAGGTTCGGTATGAGTGTCCATACCAAATAGACTCCTGAAACTCCCCCAGGTGTGTATTACTCAGCGTTAAACAGAATTTGTGTTCATATGAAATAGACTCCTGACTACCACCAATGTGCGTATTATTCAGGAAGGCACTTAATTCATGGCTATCTTAAACAGTGTCCTGATTACTCCATAGAAGCTCATTATTCACTGAAACTCTGAATGGGAGGCCATACAAAATAGACACCTGACTATTGCTCCATTGTGAATTATTCAATAAGGTTCTAAATGAGTGCTAGTATGAAATAGAATCCTGAGAATTCCCCAGGTGTGTATCATTCAGGGAGGCACAGAATGAGTGGCCATATAAAAAATGTTCGACTATTACCCTGGTGTGATTATTCACTGAGGATCGAAATGAGTGGCTTCCTTAAGGAGACTCTTACATCTTCCCCAGGTGTATATTATTGAATGAGACTCTGACTACGTGGGCATAAAACAGAGACCCAGGTGTATCGCCCAGGTGTTCATTACTTACAGAGACTCTTAAGGTGTAGGCATTTGAAGTAGACCATTGACTGTTTCTGAGGGGAGTGTTATTCACAGAGGCCCAGAACGAGTGGCCATGTGAAAGAGATTCCTGACTTATCAAATACACATGTTATTCACTAAAGCACTGAAACAGTGGCCTTATGAAATAGACCGCATTTTACTCCACAGGTGTGCGTTATTTTTTTACTCTCCAAACGAACCACCGTAAGATATAAACTAGTGATTATTTCCAACATGCGCAATATTTGAAGAGGTTCTGTATGAGTGTCCATGTCAAATAGTTTTCTGACTGTCACACACGTGTGTATCATTCACGGAGCTGCTTTATTTGGGGCTACCATCAATAGGGTCCTCACTCCTCCACACCTGTTTATTAGGCACTGAAGCCCCAAATGAGAGGCCATATGAAATAGACTCCTTACTATTGCCCCATTGTGCATTATTCAGTAATGCTGTGATTGAGAGGCCATATGACCTGGATTCTGACTATTACCAAGGGGCGTATACTTCAGTCAGTTTCTGAACGAGTGACCACTTAAAATAGCCTCCTGACTTTGTCCTCTTGACAATTTCTCAGCTCTGAATTTTCCACTGAGTCGCTGGGTGAACGGTCATATCAAATAGTCTCCAGACAATTCTTCAGGTGTGCATTATTCAGTGAGTCTCTTAATAAGTGGCTATATATAATAGAATCCTGAGTATTTTTCAAATATATATGATCCTTCACTGATGAACTGAATAAGTGGCCATGTCAAGTACACTCCTGAAATTTCCATACGTCTGTATTATTCTGTGAGGCTCTGAATGTGTGGGCATATAATAGAGACTCCTATCTACTACTCAGGTGTGAGTTTTTACATTTGGCTGTAAATGAGTGGCTATACAAACAGAATCCTGACTTTCCCAAGGTGTCTGTTATTCAGTTAGGCTCTGAGTATGTGGCTATATGAAATAGAATTCAGACTACAATACAGGAGTTCTTTACTCAATGAACTTCTGAAGAAATGCCACATGTAACAGCGTCCAAAATATTCCTCAGGTATTTATTATTCTCTGAGGCTCTGAAACTTTGGCCATATGAAATTGTTTCCTGACTAGTCTACAGGCGTGTATTATTGACTCTGACTCTAAATATTTGGGCATATATGATAGACTAGTGTCTATTCCAAAGTTGTGTATTACTGACTCATGCTTTGATTTTCTGGCCATATAAAACAGACTAGTGTTTATTCCACACATGTGCATTATTCCCTTAGGCTGTAAATGAGAGGCAATATAAAGTACACTCCTAACACTTCCCCAGATGTGTGTCACTCAGTGAGGCTCTTTTTGTATGACAATATGAAAGAGGGGGCTGTCTATCTCAAATATTTTTATTATTCATTGAATCACTGAATGAGCTGCTAAAAAAAAAGTAATCTGCTGAGTACTTTACATTTGTGCATTATTCATTGAGGTTACAAGCCAGTGGCCATATAAAATGGAATCCTGATTAATCCACACGTGCATATTATTCACTGAGGCTATGACTGTGTGTCCAAATAAAAGAGACTCCTGACTACTCCACAGGTCTGCATTATTTATCGAGGCTCTGAATGAATGTCCATCGAAAATAGACTCCAAATTATTCTACAGGTGTGTATTATTCAGTGAGCCTCAGAAGATGTGGTCATACTAATTAGATTTCTTACTATATCAAGGGTCTGTCTTATGCACTGAGGCTCTGAATATGTGTCTACATGAAAGAGTCTCCTGACTACACCATATTTTTCAATGACTCATTGAATGAGAGGCCACATTAAAAAGTCTTCTGACTATTCCACACGTGTGCATTATTTAGAGAGACTCTGAATGAGAAGATACAAGTATATCCTGACTATTTATCCAGGTGTGTACATTTACTGAGGCTCTCAACGGGTAGCCATAGGAGAGAGACTTCTGACTATTCCGCAGGTGTGAAATATTCAGTGATTCTCTGAATGAGTGGTCATAAAATATAGACTCCAGACTATATCACAACTGTGTAATATTCAGTGAAGCTGTAAAAGAGGGGCCATATAAAACAGAATTCTAGTGACTCAACATGTGCTTTATTCACTGTTTGTCTGAATGAGTAGCCGTATGATATAGACTCCTCATTATTCTCCATGTGTTCATTATGCAAACAGGTTTGGAATGAGTGTCCATACGAAATAGACTCCTGAAACTCCCCCAGTTGTGTATTTCTCAGCGTTACACAGAATTAGAGTTCATATGAAATAGCCTCCTGACTACCACCCAGGTGTGTATCATTCAGGACGGCACCTAATACATGGCTATCTTAAACAGTGTCCTGATTACTCCATAGAAGTTCATTATTCACGGAAACTTTAAATGAGAGGCAATACAAAATAGACACCTGATTATTGCTCCACTGTGAATTATTCAATAAGGTTCTAAATGAGTGGTAGTATGAAGTAGCATACTGAGAATTCCCCAGGTGTGTATCATTCAGGGAGGCACAGAATGAGTGGCCATATAAAAAATGCTCGAGTATTACCCTGATGTGCATTATTCACTGAGGTTCTAAATGAGTGGCTACATGAAGTTCACCCTTAACTCTTCTCCAGCTGTGTATTATTGAATGAGACTCTGACTAAGTGGGCATAAAAAAGAGACTCAGGTGTGTTGCCCAGGTGGTCATTACTTACAGAGACTCTGAATGTGTAGGCATTTGAAGTAGACCCTTGACTGCTTCTGAGGGTATTATTATTCACAGAGGCCCAGTACGAGTGGCCATGTGAAAGAGATTCGTGACTTATTAGATATATATGTTATTCACTAAAACACTGAAAGAGTGGCCTTATGAAATAGAACGCATTTTATTCCACAGGTGTGCGTTATTTTTTGACTCTCCAAACAAAACACCATATGAAATAGACTAGTGATTATTCCCCACATATGCAAAAATCGAAGAGGTTATTTATGAGGGTCCATATCAAATAGTCTCCTGACTCTCACACATGTGTGTATCATTCACGGAGCTGCTTAATTTGGGGCTACCGTCAATAAGGTCCTCCCTCCTCCACAGCTGTTTATTTCGCACTGAAGCTCAGAATGAGAGGCCATATGAAATTCATTCCTTACTAATGCCCCATTGTGCATTATTCGGTAATGCTGTGATTGAGTGTCCATATGACTTGGACACTGACTATTCCCAAGGTGTGTGTTCTTCAGTGACATTCTGAACGAGTGACCACATAAGGTAAACACTTCACTCCATCCTCTTGACTATTTTTCCGTTCTGCATTGTCAATTGAGTCGCATAGTGAAGAGTCATATCAAATAGTCTCCAGACCATTCCTTAGCTGTGCATTATTCAGTGAGTCTCTGAATAAGTGGCTATATGTAATATAAAGCTGAGTATTTTCCAGATATATATGATTCTTCACTGAGGTTCTGAATAAGTGGCTGTATGAAATACACTCTTGACCTTTTCATAGGTCTGTATTATTCTGTGAAGCTCTGAATGAGTGGCCATAAAATAGAGCATCCTGAATGCTCCTCAGGCGTGCGTTTTTACATTCGGATCTAAATGAGTGGCTATACGAATTAGAATTTTAACTTTCCCCAAGGTGTATGTTATTCAGTTAGGCTCTGAATATGTGTCTATAGGAGATAGAATTCTGACTACAATAGAGGTGTTTCTTATTCCATTAAGCTCTGAAATTGATGCCACATGTAATAGCGTCCTGTATTTCCCAGGTATGTATTATTCACTGAGTTTCTGAAACTTTGGCCAGATGAAATTGTTTTCTGACTTGTCCACAGGCGTGTATTATTGACTCTGACTCTAAATATTTGGGCATGTAAAGTAGACAAGTGACTATTCCAAAGTTGTGTATTACTCACTCAGGCTTTAATTTTGTGGCCATATAAAATAGTCTAGTGTCTATAACATACGTGTGCATTATTCCCTGAGGCTGTAGATGAGAGGCCACATAAAGTAGACTCGTAACACTTCCTTAGGTGTGCCTTACTCAGTGAGGCTCATTTTTGTGTGACCATATGAAACAGGATGCTGCTATATTAAATATTTGTGTTATTTAGTGAATCTCTGACTTAGTGTCTATATGAAAGAGACTGCTGATTACTTTACATTTGTGCATTTTTCACTGAGGTTACGAGTCAGTGGCCATATAAATTGCAATCCGGAATAATCCACACGTGCACATTATCCACTGAGGCATGAATGAGTGTCCTAATAAAATAGACTCCTGGCTACTCCTAAGGTGTACATTATTTACGGAGGCTCTGAATGAATATCCATCGAAAATCGACTCCAAATTATTCTCCAGGTGTGTATTATTCAGTGAGGCTCAGAAGATGTGGCCATATTAATTAGATTCTTTACATCAAAAGGGGAATGTTTTATTCACTGTGGCTCTGAATATGTGTCAACATGAAATAGATTCCTGACTGCATCATATTATTCAGTAACACTCCGAATTAGAGGCCACATGAAAAAGTCTCCTGACTATTCTGCAGGTGTGCATTATTTAGGGAGACTCTGAATGAAGGGATATAGGTAAATCCTGACTATTTTCCCAGGTGTGTACACTTAGTAAGGCTCTTAAAGACTGGCCATAGGAAAGAGTCTCCTGACTATTCTACAGGTGTGCAATAATTAGTGAGAATCTGAATGAGTGGATAATGGTAAGTCCTGACTATTTCCCGAGGTGTGTACACTTAGTGAGGCTCTTAACGAGTGGCCGTAGAAAAGAGACGACTGACTATTCCGCAGCTGTCCATTATTTAGAGATTCTCTGAATGGGTGGCCATAAAATATAAACTACAGACTATATCACAAGTGTTTAATATTCCGTGAGCCTGTGAAAGAGGGTCCATAAGAATCAGACTTCTAATTACTTTACATGTGCATTATTCACTGTTTGTCTGAATGAGTAGCCATATGACATAGACTCCTCATTATTATACATGTGTGCATTAATCAAACACTTTCTGTTTGAGTGTCCTTACCAAATACTCCTGACACTGCCCCAGGTGTGTATTACTTAATGATACACAAAATTAGAGTTCATATGAAATAGAGGTCATGCTATTACCAAGATGTGTATCATTCAGGAAGGCACTTAATACGTGGCTATCTTAAACAGCGTCCTGATTACTCCATAGAAGTCTATTATTCACTGAAACTTTGAGTGATAGACCATATAAAATAGACACCTGACTATTGCTCCATTGTGAATTATTCAATAAGGTGCTAAAAGCATGGTAGTATCAAATAGAATCCTTCGGATTTCTCAGGTGTATATCACTCAGTGAGGCACAAAATGAGTGGCCATATAACACATGCTCGACTATTACCCTGGTGTGCATTATTCACTGAGCCTCTAAATGACTGGCTATATGAAGTAGAATCTTAACTCTTCCCCAGTTGTGTATTATTGAATGAGACTCTGACTAAGTGGGCATAAAAAAGAGACTCAGGTGTATTGCCCATGTGTTCATTACCTACAGAGTCTCTGAATGTGTAGCCATTTAAAGTAGACACTTGACTATTTTTGAGGGGAGTATTCTTCACAGAGGCCCTGAATGAGTGGCCATGTGAAAGAGATTCCTTACTTTTCAGATATACATATTATTCACTAAAACACTGAAAGAGTGGCCTTCTGAAATAGAACACATTTTACTGCACAGGTGTGCATAAGTTTTGATTCACCAAACGAAACACCATATGAAACAGGAAAGTGATTATTCCCTACATGTGCAGTTTTTAAAAAGGCTTTGATTTTGCGGCCATATAAAATATATCAGTGTCTATTCCACACGTGTGCATTATTTCCTGATTCTGTAAATTAAAGGCTATATAAAGTAGACTCCTAACACTTCCCCAGGTGTGCATTACTCTGTGAGGCTCTTTTTGTTTAACCATATGAAACCGGATGCTGTCTATCTCAAATATTTGTATTATTCAGTGAATCTCTGAATGAGTGTCTATATGAAATCGACTGCTAAGTATTTTACATTTTTGCATTTTTCACTGAGGTTACGAGTCAGTGACCATATAAAATGGAATCCTTACTAATCCACACGTGCATATTATCCACTGAGGTTATGAATGTGTGTCCTAATAAAATAGACTCCTGGCTACTCCACAGGTGTACATCATTTTCCGAGGTTCTCAATATATGTACATCGAAAATAGACTCCAAATTATTCCCCAGGTGTGTATTATTTAGTAAGGCTCAGAATATGTTTTCATATCAATTAGATTCCTTACTATAAAAAGTGTCTCTCTTATTCACTGAAGCTCTGAATATGTGTCTACATAAAATAGACTCCTGATAACACCACATTATTCAGTGACACTCCAAATTAGAGGCCACAAGAAAAAGTCTCCTTACTATTCCACAGGTGTGCATTATTTAGTGAGACTCTGAATGAGGGGATAAATGTAAATCCTGACTATTTCCCCAGGTGTGTACACTTAGTGAGGCTCTTAACGAGTGGCCACAGGAAAGAGACTTCTGAATATTTCGCAGGTGTACATTATTTAGTTATTCTGTGAAGGAGTGTCATAATAAACGGACTCCAGACTACATCACAAGTGTGTAATATTCAGTGAGGCAGTGAAAGAGGCGCCATATGAAACAAAATTCTAATTACTCCACATGTCCATTATTCACAGTTTGTCTGAATGAGTGGCTGAATGACATAGACTCCTCATTATTATCCATGTGTGCATTAATCAAACAGGCTCTGTTTGAGTGTCCATACCAAGTAGTCTCCTGACACTACCCCAGGTGTGTATTACTCAGCAATACACAAAATTAGAGTTTATATAAAATAGACTCCTATCACACAGGTGCGTATCATTCAGCAAGGCACTTAATTCGTGGCTATGTTAAACAGCGTGCTGATTACTACATAGAAGTTTACTATTCACTGAAACTTTGAATGATAGACCCTATAAAATAGACACCTGACTATTGCTCCATTGTGAATTATTCCATAAGTTTCTAAATAAGTGGTAGTATCAAATAGAATCCTGAGGTTTGTTCTGGTGTATATCACTCAGTGAGGCACAAAATGAGTGGCCATATAAAAAATGCTCGATTATTACCCTGGTTTGCATTATTCACTGAGGCTCTAAATGAGTGGCTACATGAAGTTGACTCTTAAATCTTCCTTTGTTGTGTATTATTGAATGAGTCTCTGACTACGTGGTCATAAAAAAGAGACTCAGGTGTATTGCCCAGGTGTTCATTATGTACAGAGACTTTGAATGTGTAACCACTTGAAGTAGTCCCTTAACTATTTTTGAGGGGAGTGTTCTTCACAGAGGCCCTGAACGAGTGGCCATGTGAAAGAGATTCCTGACTTATCAGATACACATATTATTCACTAAAACACTGAAGGAGTTGCCTTATGCAATAGAACCCATTTTACTCAACAGTTGGGCGTTATTTTTTGATTCTCCAAAGTACTCACCACGTGAATCAGACTAGTGATTATTCCTCAAATGTGCAATATTTTAAAAGTTTCTGTATGAGTGTTTATGTTAAATAGTCTCCTAACTCTGACACATGTGTGTATCATTCATGCAGCTGCTTAATTTGGGGCTACCTGAAATAGGGTCCTGACTACTCAACAGCTGTTTATTATTTACTGAAGCTCTAAATTACAGGCCATATGAAATAGACTCCTTACTATTGCCACATTGTGCATTATTTGGTTATGCTGTGATTGAGTGTTTATATTACTTGGACACTGACTATTCCCATGGTGTGTATTCTTCAGTGAGATTCTGAACGAGTGACCACATAACATAAACCCATGACTTTATTTTCTTGACTATTATTCAGTTCTGCATTGTCCACCGAGTCGATGACTTCTGATATTCTTCCTTCTGCTTGGTCAATTCGGCTGTTGAAACTTGTTCATGCTTCACGAAGTTCTCGTGTTGTGTTTTTCAGCTCCTTCAATTCATTCATGTTCCTCAATAAGTTGTCCATTCTTGTTATCATGTCCTCGAATCTTTTTTCAAGGTTCTTAGTTTCTTTGCACTGATTTAGAACATGTTCTTTTAGCTCACTGAAGTTTCTCATTATCCACTTTCTGAAGTCTGATTCCATCATTTCGTCACAGTCATTCTCCGTCCAGCTTTGTTCCCTTGCTGGTGAGGAGTTTTGGTCCTGTCAGAGGTGAGGTGTTTTGGTCTCGGGTGTTTTCCTTCTTTTTGCGCTGGTTTCTTCCCATCTTTGTGGATTTATCCACCTGTCGTCTTAGTAGTTGCTGATTTTTCAATTGGGTTTCTGAGTGGATGCCCTGATTGTTGATGATGAAGTATTTCTGTTACTTAGTTTTCCTTCTAATGGTCTAGCCCCTCTGCTGTACGAGTTCTGAGGTCCACTCCAGGCCCTGCTTGTCTGGGGTACACCTGTAGGAGCTCAGAACAGTGAGGGATGCTAGCAGTTTTTTCTTCTGCTATCTTTGTTCCAGAATGATGCCCGCCAAATGTCAGTTTGATTAGTCCTTTTTTGGGGTGACTCTTTGGATATACAGGGGTCAGAGAGCTGCTTGAGGGGATGGTCTGTGCTTTATAGGAGCTCCAGTGCTGAGCTGTGAGCTCCGTTGTTCGTTCAGGGTTGTTGGGAGGATGTGTTTATGTCTGCTGCAACAGAACTCATAAAACACCCCCCCTTTTTTTCCCCCTTAGATGCTCTGTCTCAGGGGGTTGGGGCTTTCTTTATGAGTATCTGTTGCACTGTCCTGATCGGCTAGGAGTTATTCTATTCACTATTTGCCTGCCGAGGCTTTACCCTGCTAGCCGGTTCTGCCCTGTTGCCTCCGGCCCCGTTCTGCTGTGTTGCTCTGCCCAGCTGAGGTAGTCTCTATGTTATGGCGGGTTGCCTCGGCAATGGCAGGCTGCATCAGCACTGGGCAGTACTTCAGTAGGGGCGGATTGCGTCCTTAGTTGCAGACGCCCTTCCTCCACCGTGCTACATTCAACTGTGCCGGCAGCAAAGCTCTCAGCCCCGAGTGCCTCCAATCTCCACCCTGTTTGTCCCCGTGAGGGTGGGAACCACCGAGCCAGATTACCCAGCTCCCTGCCTCAGAGTCCGTCCTCTCTCTCTCTCTCTTCTTTTCCCCAAGGTGAACATTTGACTCTCTCACTGGCGCCCCAGTAGCCTGCTGATAGGGCACTGGGATCTGTGCAATCTCCTGTGCCGCTGCCCACTGTGCTGGCTCAGATCACGCTTCCCAAAAATCTCCTGGTCTGGCTCATGGTCCAAGTCCTGTTCAATCAGATGGACATGTAAATCTGCCCTTCCAAATCTCAAATTGCTGGTTTTACAGGGCACACAGACCAGTGAGTTTTGTGCAAAAGCCAAGGCGCTGGGCACCTGCCGATCTGCGTGAGCCAGCCGGGCAAGCCGGCTGTGCTGGCTTCCCGTGTCTCTCCCACACCTGGGACTTTCAACGTTCTGTGGGCAAAAAAGGTCCATCCGAGAATGGGACTAGCACTCACCCTCTGCGTCTTCACTCGGAGCTGCAATCCTGAGTCTGTTCTATGACGCCAACCTGGAAGCACTCCAGGATTATATTGAAGTAGCCTCTTCACACTTCCCCAGGTGTGTATTATTGAATGAGACTCTGACTAAGTGGGCATAAAAAAGAGACTCAGGTGTATTGCCCATGTGTTCATTACCTACAGAGTCTCTGAATGTGTAGCCATTTAAAATAGACACTTGACTATTTTTGAGGGGAGTATTCTTCACAGAGGCCCTGAACGAGTGGCCATGTGAAAAAGATTCCTTACTTTTCAGGTATACATATTATTCACTAAATCACTGAAAGAGTGGCCTTCTGAAATAGAACCCATTTTACTGCACAGGTGTGCATAAGTTTTTGATTCACCAAACGAAACACCATATGAAACAGACAAGTGATTATTCCCCACATGTGCAGTATTCAAAAAGCCTTTGATTTTGAGGCCATATAAAATATACTAGTGTCTATTCCACACGTGTGCATTATTTTCTGATTCTGTAAATTAAAGGCTATATAAAGTAGACTCCTAACACTTCCACTAGTGTGCATTAGTCAGTGAGGCTCTTTTTGTTTAACCATATGAAACAGGATGCTGTCTATCTCAAATATTTTTATTATTCAGTGAATCTCTGAATGAGTGTCTATATGAAATCGACTGCTAAGCATTTTACATTTTCGCATTTTTTACTGAGGTTATGAGTCAGTGGCCATATAAAATGGAAACCTGACTAATCCACACGTGAATTTTATCCACTGAGCCTATGAATGAGTGTCCTAATAAAATATACTCCTGGCTACCCCACAGGTGTACATCATTTTCTGAGGCTCTGAATATATGTCCATCGAAAATAGATTCCAATTATTCCTCAGTTGTGTATTATTCAGTGAGGCGCAGAATATGTTTCCATATTAATTAGATACCTTACTATATCAGGTGTCTGTCTTATTCACTGAAGCTCTGAATAAGTGTCCACATGAAATAGACTCCTGCCTACACCACATTATTCAGTGACACTCCGAATTAGAGGCCACATGAAAAAGTCTTCTGACTATTCCACAGGTGTGCATTATTTAGTGAGACTCTGAATGAGGTGATAAAGGTAAATCCTGACTCTTTCTCCAGGTGTGTACACTTAGTGAGGCTCTTATCAAGTGGCCACAGGAAAGAGACTTCTGACTATTTCGCAGGTGTGCATTATTTGGTGATTCTCTGAATGAGTGGCCATAAAAAATAGACTCCAGACTATATCACAACTGTGTAATATTCAGTGAGGCTGTGAAAGAGGGGCCATATGAAACGGACTTATAATTACTCCACATGTGCATTATTCACAGTTTGTGTGAATGAGTAGCCATATGAGATAGATTCCTCATTATTATGCATGTGTGCATTAATCAAACAGACTCTGTTTGAGTGCCCATACCAAATAGACTCCTGACACTGCCCAAGGTGTGTATTACTCAGCGATACACAAAAATTAGTTTTCATATGAAATAGACTCCTTACTCTCACACAGGTGCGTATCATTTAGCAAGGCACTTAATTCGTGGCTATGTTAAACAGCGTCCTGATTACTCCATAGAAGTTTGCTATTCACTGAAACTTTGAATGACAGACCATATAAAATAGTCACCTGACTATTGCTCCATTGTGAATTATTCAATCAGGTTCTAAACGAGTGGTAGTATCAAATATAATCCTGAGGATTCTTCAGGTGTATATCACTCAGTGAGACACAAAATGAGTGGCCATATAAAAAATTCTCAACTATTACCCTGGTGTGCATTATTCACTGAGGCTCTAAATGAGTGGCTACATTAAGTAGACTCTTAAATCTTCCTTTGTTGTGTATTATTGAATGAGTCTCTGACTAAGTTGGCATAAAAAAGAGACTCAGGTGTATTGCCCAGGTGTTCATTATGTACAGAGTCCTTGAATGTGTAGCCATTTGAAGTAGACCCTTGACGATGTTTGAGGGGAGTATTCTTCACAGAGGCCCTGAACGAGTGGCCATGTGAAAGAGATTCCTGACTTTTCAGATGTACATATTATTCACTGAAACACAGAAAGAGTGGCCTTATGTAATAGAACCCATTTTATTCAACAGGTGTGCGTTATTTTTTGATTCTCCAAACTTATCACCATATGAAACAGACTAGTGATTATTCCCCAGATGTGCAGTATTCGAAAAGGTTCTTTATGAGGGTCTATGTCAAATAGTCTCCTGACTCTGACACATGTGTGTCTCATTCATGCAGCTGCTTAATATGGGGCTACCTTAAATAGGGTCCTGACTACTCCACAGCTGTTTATTATGCACAGAAGCTCCGAATCACAGGCCATATGAAATAAACTCCTTACTATTTTCCCATTGTGCATTATTCGGTAATGCTGTTATTGAGTGTCCATATGACTTGGACACTGACTAATCCCAAGGTGTGTATTCTTCAGTGAGATTCTGAAAGAGATACCACATAACATAAACACTTGACTCTATCCTCTTGACTATTTTTCAGTTCGGCATTGTCCACTGAGTCGCTGTTTGAAGAGTCATATCAAATAGTCTTCAGATTATTTCTTAACTCTGCATTATTAAGTGAGTCTCTGAATAAATGGCTATATATAATATAATCCTCAGTATTTTCCCAATATATATGATTCTTCACTGAGGTTCTGAGTAAGTGGCCGTGTGAAATCCACTCCTGACATTTTTATAGGTCTGTATTATTCTGTGAAGCTCTGAATGAGTGGCCATAAAAAAGAGCCTCCTGAATGCTCCTCAGGCCTGTGTTTTTACATTTGGCTCTAAATGAGTGGCTATACAAAATAGCATCCTGACTTTCCCCAATGTGTATGTTATTCTGTTAGGCTCTAAATGTTTGGCTATACAATATGGAATTCTGACTACATTACAGGTGTTCCTTATTCAATGAAGCTCTGAAATAGATGCCATATATAATAGCGTCCTGAGTGTTTTCCAGGTATGTATTTTTCACTGAGGCTCTGAAACTTTGGCCATATAGAATTTTTTTCTGACTAGTCCACATGTGTGTATTATTGACTCTGCCTCTGAATACTTGGGCATATGGAATAGACTAGTGACTATTCTGAAGCTGTGTATTACTCACATAGGCTTTGATTTTGTGGCTATATAAAATACAATAGTGTCTATTCCACACGTGTGCATTATTCCCTGAGGCTGTAAATGAGAGGCTATATAAGGTAGATTCCTAACATTTCCCTAGGTGTGCCTTATTCAGTGAGGCTAATTTTGTGCGACCATGTGAAACAGGATGCTGCTATATTAAATATTTGTATTATTTAGTGAATCTCTGAATGAGTTTCTATATAAAAAAGACTGCTGAGTACTTTACATTTGTTCATTTTTCACAGAGGTTATGAGTCAGTGGCCATATAAATTGGAATCTGTACTAATCCACACAAGCATATTATCCATTGAGGCTATGAATGAGTGTCCTAATAAAATAGACTCCTGGCTACTTTACAGTTGTACATTATTTACCGAGGCTCTGAATGAATGTCCATCAAAAATAGACTCCAAATTATTCTCCAGGTGTGTATTATTCAGTGAGGCTCAGAAGATGTGTCCACATTAATTAGATTCCTTACAAGATGAAGGGCCTGTTTTATTCACTGTGGCTCTGAATATGTGTCTACACGAAATAGACTCCTGACTACATCACATTATTCAGTGACACTCCGAATTAGAGGCCACATGAAAAAGGTCTCCTGAATATTCCACAGGTGTGCATTTTTTAGTGAGACTCTGAATGAAGAAATATAGGTGAAGCCTGACTATTTCCCCAGGTGTGTACACTTAGTTAGGCTCTTAATGAGTCGCCATAGGAAAGAGTCTCCTGACTATTCCACAGGTGTTCAGTATTTAGTGCGACTCTGAATGAGGGGATAATGGTAAATCCTGACTATTTCCCCAGCTGTGTACACTTAGTGAGGCTCTTAATGAGTGGCTATAGGAAAGAAACTTCTGACTATTCCACAGTTGTGCATTATTTAGTGATTCTCTGAATGTGTGGCTATAAAAAATAGACTCCAGACTATATCACAAGTGTGTAATATTCAGTGAGGCTGTGAAAGAGGGTCCAAAAATCAGACTTCTAGTTACTTTAAATGTACATTATTCACTGTTTGTCCGAATGTGTAGCCGTATGACATAGACTCCTCATTATTATACATGTGTGCATTAATCAAACAGGTTCTGTTTTACTGTCTATACCAAATAGACTCCTGACACTGCCCCAGGTGTGTATTACTCAATGATACACAAAATTAGAGTACATATGAAATAGATGCCAGGCTATTATCCAAGTGTGTATTATTCAGGAAGGCACTTAAATCGTGACTATCCTAAACAGCGTCCTGATTACTTCATAGAAGTTTATTATTCACTGAAACTTTGAGTAACAGTCCATATAAAATAGACACTTGACGATTGCTCCATTGTGAATTATTCAATAAGGTTATAAATGCGTGGTAGTATCAAATAGAATCCTTAGAGTTCTTCAACTGTATATCATTCAGTGGGGCATAAAATAAGTGGCCATATGAAAAATGCTAGACTATTACTCTGGTGTGCATTATTCACTGAGGCTCTGAATGAGTGGCTACATGAAGTAGACCCTTAACTCTTCCCCAGGTGTTTATTATTGAATGAGACTCTGACTAAGTGGGCATAAAAAAGAGACTCAGGTTTATTGCCCAGGCTTTCACTACTTACAGAGTCTCTGAATGTGTAGCCATTTAAAGTAGACACTTGACTATTTTTGAGGGTAGTATTCTTCACAGAGGCCCTGAACGAGTAGCCATGTGAAAGAGAGTCCTTACTTTTCAGATATACATATTATTCACTAAAACACTGAAAGAGTGGCCTTCTGAAATAGAACCCGTTTTACTCCACAGGTGTGCATAAGTTTTTGATTCACCAAACGAAACACCATATGAAACAGACAAGTGATTATTCACCATATGTGCAGTTTTCGAAAAGGCTTTGATTTTGTGGCCATATAAAATAGACTAGTGTCTATTCCACACGTGTGCATTATTTCCTGATTCTGTAAATTAAAGGCTATATAAAGTAGAATCCTAAAACTTCCCCTGGTGTGCATTACTTAGTGAGGCTCTTTTATTTAACGATATGAAACAGGATGCTGCCTATCTCAAATATTTGTATTATTCAGTGAATCTCTGAATGAGTGTCTATATAAAATTGACTGCTAAGTATTTTACATTTTTCACTGAGGTTACGGGTCAGTGGCCATATAAAATGGAATCCTGACTAATCCACAGGTGCATATTATCCACTGAGGCTAAGAATGAGTGTCCTAATAAAATAGACTCCTTGTTACTCCACAGGTGTACATCAGTTTCTGAGGCTCTGAATATAGGTCTATCGAGAATAGACTCCAAAGTATTCCCCAGGTGTGTATTATTCAGTGAGGCTCAGAATAAATTTTCATATCAATTAGATTCCTTACTATATCAAGTGTCTGTCTTATTCACTGAAACTCTGAATATGTGTCTACATGAAATAGACTCCTGACTACACCACATTATTCAGTGACACTCTGAATTAGAGGTCACATGAAAATGTCTCCTGACTATTCCACAGGTGTGCATTATTTAGTGAGATTCTGAATGAGGAGATAAAGGTAAATCCTGACTATTTCTCCAGGTGTGTACACTTAGTCAGGCTCTTAACGAGAGCCCTAGGAAAGAGACTTCTGACTGTTCCTCAGGTGTGCATTATTTAGTGATTCTCTGAATGAGTGTCCATAAAAAATAGACTCCAGAGTATATCACAATTGTGTAATATTCAGTGTGGCTGTGAAAGAGGGGCCATATAAAACAGATTTCTAATTACTCCACATGTGCTTTATTCACAGTTTGTCTGAATGAGAGGCCGTATGACATAGACTCCTCATTATTATACATGTATGCATTAATCAAACAGGCTCTGTTTGAGTGTCCATACCAAATAGACTCCTGACACTGCCCCAGGTGTGTTTTACTAAGCGATACACAAGATAAGAGTTCATGTGAAATAGACTCCTGACTATCACACAGGTGCGTATCATTCAGCAAGGCACTTACTTCGTGGCTATGTTAAACAGCGTCCTGATTACTCCATAGAAGTTTACTATCCACTGAAACTTTGAATGATAGACAATATAAAATAGACACCTGACTATTGCTCCATTGTGAATTATTCAATCAGGTTCTAAATGAGTGGTAGTATCAAACAGAATCCTGAGGATTCTTCAGGTGTATATCACTCAGTGAGGCACAAAATGAGTGGTCATATAAAAAATGCTCGACTATTACCCTGGTGTGCATTATTCACTGAGGCTCTAAATGAGTGGTCACATGAAGTAGACTCTTAAAGCTTCCCCTGTTCTGTATGATTGAATGTGTCTCAGGCTAAGTGGGCATAAAAAAGAGACTCAGGTGTATTGCCCAGGTGTTCATTACTTACAGAGACTCTGAATGTGTAGGCATTTGAAGTAGACCCTTGACTGTTTCTGAGGGGAGTACTATTCACAGAGGCCCAGAATGAGTGGCCATGTGAAAGAGATTCCTGACTTATGAGATATACATATTATTCACTAAAACACTGAAAGAGAGGCCTTATGAAATAGAACCCATTTTAATCAACATGTGCATTATTTTTTGATTCTCCACACTAATCACCATATAAAACAGACTAGTGATTACTCCTCACATGTGCAGTATTTGAAAAGGTTCTGTATGAGTGTCTATGTCAAATAGTCTTCTGACTCTGACACATATGTGTTTCATTCACTTAGCTGCTTATTATGGGGCTACCTTAAATAGGGTCCTTACTACTCCACAGCTGTTTATTATGCACTGAATCTCCGAATGACAGGCCATATGAAACAGACTTTTTACTATTGCCCCATTGTGAATTATTCGGTAATGCTGTGATTGAGTGTCCATATGACTTGGACACTGACTATTCCCAAGGTGTGTATTCTTCAGTGAGATTCTTAAAGAGTGACCACATAACATAAACACTTGACTTTATCCTCTTGACTCTTTTTCAGTTCTGCCTTGTCCACTGAGTCACTGGGTGTTGGGTCATATCAAATAGTCTCCAGACTATTCCTTAGCTTTGCATTATTCAGGGAGTCTCTAAATAAGTGGCTATATGTAATAGAATACTCAGTATTTTCTAGATATATATGATTCCTCACTGAGGTTCTGGATAAGTGGCAATGTGAAATACACTCCTGATGTTTTCATAGGTCTGTATGATTCTGTGAATCTCTGAATGAATGGCCATAAAATAGAGTCTCCTGAATGTTCCTCAGGCCTGCGTTTTTACATTCGGCTCTAAATGAGTGCTTATACGAAATAGAATTTTAACTTTTCCCAAGATGAATGCTATTCAGATAGGCTCTGCATATGTTGCTATAGGAAATAAAATTTTGACTACAATAGAGGTGTTTCTTATTCGAGGAATTTCTGAAATTGATGCCACATGTAATAGCGTCCTGAGTATTTACCAGGTATGTATTATTCACTGAGGCTCTGAAACTTTGGCCATATAAAATTGTTTTCTGACTTGTCCACAGGCGTGTATTATTGACTCTGACACTAAGTATTTGGCCATGTGAAATAGACAAGTGACTATTTCAAAGTTGTGTATTACTCACACAGGCTTTTATTTTGTGGCCATAAAAAATAGTCTAGTGTCTATTCTGCACGTGTGCATTACTCTTTGAGGCTTTAAATGAGAGGCTATATAAAGTAGACTCCTAACACTTCCCTAGGTGTGCCTTACTCAGTGAGGCTCATTTTGTTTAACCATATGAAACAGGATGCTGCTGTATTATATATTTGTATTATTTATTGAATCTCTGAATGAGTGTCTATATGAAAGAGACTGGCAAGATGGCGTCGTAGAAGTGACTCAGGATTGCAGCTCTCAGTGAAGGCGTAGAGGGTGAGTCCTAGCCACATTCTCAGATGGACCTTTTTCGCCCACAGAGCGTTGAATGTCCCAGGTGTGGGAGAGACACGGGACGCTAGTCCAGCTGGCTCACGAAGCCAGCTCACGTGGCCGCTTCGGCCGGCGCCACAGCGGGACCCGGCACGGAACTCACTGGTCTGGGTGCCCTATTAAACCGGCAATCTGAGATTTGGAAGGGCAGATTGGCATGTCCATCTGATTGAATGGGACTTGGACAATGAGCCAGACCAGGAGGTTCCTGGGAAGCGTGATCTGAGCTGGTGCAGTGGGCAGCAGCACGGGAGATTGCACGGATCCCAGTGCCCTATCAGCAGGCTCCTGGGGCGCCAGTGAGAGAGTCGAACTTTCAGCTTGTGGAGAGGAAGGGAGAGAGAGAGAGAGGATGGACTCTGAGGCAGGCAGCTGGGTGATAGGGCTCGGTGGGTCCCACCCTCAGGGGGACAAGCAGGGCAGTGACTGGAGGCGCTTGAAGCTGAGAGTTTTGCTGCTGGCATCTAGGATGGTGCAGCCCGGTGAGGGAGGGGCGTCTGCCATCAATGATGCCATCCACCCCTACTGAAGTACCGCTAAGGGCTGATGCAGCCTGCCATTGCCGAGCCAACCTGCCATAACAGAGACTCCACCAGAAGAAAGGAGCACTCCACAGCAGAAGAGAGCCCAGCAGCAATAGGGCGGACCCACGCTAGCAGGTCAGAGCCTCGGCAGGCAAATAGTGAATAGACTGCCACCTAGTGGGGCAAGACAGTGCAACAGATACTCATAAAGAAAGCCCCAACTCCCTGAGACAGAGCATCTAAGGGGGGGGGAAATGGATGGTGTTTTATGAGTTCTACTGCAGCAGACATAAACAACCTCCCAACAACCCTGAATGAACAACGGAGCTCACAGCTCAGCACTGGAGCTCCTATAAAGCACAGACCATACCTTAAGCAGCTCCCTGACCCCTGTATATCCAAAGAGTCACCCCAAAAAAGGACTAACCAGACTGACATTTGGCGGGCATCATTCTAGAACAAAGACAGAAGAAGAAGAAACTGGTATCATCCCTCACTGTTCCATAGCTGCTACAGGTATACCCTAGACAAGCAGGGCCTGGAGTGGACCTCAGCACTCATACAGCAGAGGGGCTAGACCATTAGAAGGAACACTAAGTAACAGAAATACTTCATCATCAACAATCTCAGCGTCCACACAGAGACCCAATTGAAAAATCAGCAACTACTAAGATGACAGGTGGATAAATCCGTAAAGATGGAAAGAAACCAGCGCAAAAAGGAGGAATACACCCGAAACCAAAACACCTCAATTCCTACAAAGGACCAAAACTCCTCACCAGCAAGGGAACAAAGCTGGTCAGAGAATGTGTGTGACAAAATGACGGAATCAGACTTCAGAAAGTGGATAATGAGAAACTTCATTGAGCTAAAAGAACATGTTCTAAATCAGTGCAAAGAAACTAAGAACCTTGAAAAAATTTGAAAAAAGATTCAAGGAATTGATAACAAGAATGGACAACTTAGAGAGGAATATGAATGAATTGAAGGAGCTGAAAAACACAACAGGAGAACTTCGCGAAGCATGCACAAGTTTCAACAGCCTAATTGACCAAGCAGAAGAAATAATATCAGAAGTTGAAGATCAACTCAATGAAATAAAACGAGAAACGAAGATTAAAGAAAAAAGCACAAAAAGGAATGAATAAAATCTCCAAGAAATGTGGGACTATGTGAAGAGACCCAACCTACGTTTGATAGGTGTACCAGAATGTGACGAAGAGAATGAATCCAAGCTGGAAAACACTCTTCAGGATATTATCCAGGAAAATTTCCCCAACTTAGCAAGACAGGTCAATACTCAACTCCAGAAAATACAGAGAACACCACAAAGATACTCCGCAAGAAGAGCAACCCCAAGGCATGTAATCGTCAGATTCACCAGGGTTGAAATGAAGGCGAAAATACTAAGGGCAGCCAGAGAGAAAGGTCGAGTCACCCACAAAGGGAAGCCAATCAGACTCACAGCAGATGTCTCGGCAGAAACTCTACAAGCCAGAAGAGAGTGGGGACCAATATTCAACATCCTTAAAAAAAAAGAACTTTCTTTTTTTTTTTATTGCATTATAGGTTTGGGGGTACATGTGCAGAACGAGCAAGATAGTTGCATAGGTACACACATGGCAGTGTGCTTTGCTGCCTTCCTCCCCTTCACCCACACTTGGTATTCATCCACAGGCTATCCCCCAAATGGGCAAAGGATATGAACAGAAACTTTACGAAAGCAGACATACATGAGGCCAGCAAACATATGAAAAATTGCTCATCGTCATTGGTCATTAGAGAGACGCAAATCAAAACCACATTGAGATACCATCTCACACCAGTTAGAATGGCGATCATTAAAAAATCTGGAGACAGCAGATGCTGGAGAGGATGTGGAGAAATAGGAACACTCTTACACTGTTGGTGGGAGTGTAAATTAGTTCAACCATTGTGGAAGACAGTGTGGCGATTCCTCAGGGACCTAGAAATAGAAAAAAAGAACTTCCAACCCAGAATTTCATATCCAGCCAAACTGAGCTTCATAAGTGAAGGAAAAATAAAATCCTTCACGAACAAGCAAGTACTCAGAGATTTTGTCACCACTAGGCCTGCTTTACAAGAGCTCCTGAAAGAGGCACTTCATATAGAAAGAAACAACCGAAAGATGGCGTCGTAGAGGCGACTCAGGATTGCAGCTCTCAGTGAAGGCGCAGAGGGTGAGTCCTAGCCGCATTCTCAGATTTTCCTTTTATGCCCACAGAGCGTTGAAAGTCCCAGGTGTGTGAGAGACATGGGATGGTAGCGCACCCGGCTAATGCAGCCGCCTCTTTGGCCGGTGCCGCAGCGGGACCTGGTGTGGAACTCACTGGTCTGGGTGCCCTGTTAAACCGGCAATCTGAGATTTGGAAGGGCAGATTGGCATGTTCATCTGATTGAACGGGACTTGGACAATGAGCCAGACCAGGAGTTTCCTGGGAAGCATGATCTGAGCCGGGGTAGTGGGGAGCGGCATGGGAGATCACACGGATCCCAGTGCTCTATTGGCAGGCTACTGGGGCGCCAGTGAGACAATCGACCTTTCAGCTTGGGGAGAGGAAAGAGAGAGAGAGAGGACTGACTCTGAGGCAGCGAGCTGGGTGATCGGGCTCAGCGGGTCCCATGCTCACGGGGACAAGCAGGGCGGCGACTGGAGGTACTTGGGGCTGAGAGTTTTGCTGCCGGCATCTAGGACGGTGCAGCCCAGTGAGAGAGGGGCGTCCACCATTGCTGACGCAGTCCACCCCCACTGAAGTACCGCCCAGGACTGACGCAGCCCACCGTTGCCGAGGCAGCCTGCCATAACAAAGAGTCTCCCAGGAGCCGGGAGCGCTCCACAGGAGAGGGAGCCCAGCAGAAACAGGGCAGACCCACGCTAGCAGGTCAGAGCCCCGGCAGGCAAATAGTGAATAAACTGCCGCCTAGTGGGGCAGGACAGTGCAACAGATACTCATAAAGAAAGCCTCAACTCACTGAGACAGAGCATCTAAGGGGGGGGGAAAGAAAGGGTGGTGTTTTATGAGTTCTATTGCAGCAGACATAAACAACCTCTCAACAACCCTGAATGAACAACGGAACTCACAGCTCAGCACTGGAGCTCCTATAAAGCACAGACTGTCTCCCCAAGCAGCTCCCTGACCACTGTATATCCAAGGAGTCACCCCAGAAAAGGACTAACATTTGGCTGACATTTGGCTGGCATTATTCTGGAACAAGGACAGCAGAAGAAGAAACTGGTATCATCCCTCACTGTTTCGCAGTCGCTGCAGGTATACCCCAGACAAGCAGGGCCTGGAGTGGACCTCAGCACTCATACAGCAGAGGGGATAGACCATTAGAGGGAAAACTAAGTAACAGAAATACTTCATCATCAACAATCTCAGCTTCCACACAGAGATCCAATTGAAAAATCAGCAACTACTTAGAACACAGGCGGATAAATTCATAAAGATGGGAAGAAACCAGGGCAAAAAGGAGGAAAGCACCCGAAACCAAAACACCTCACCTCCAAAAAAGGACCAAAACTCCTCACCAGCAAGGGAACAAAGCTGGACGGAGAATGAATGTGACAAAATGACGGAATCAGACTTTAGAAAGTTGATAATGAGACACTTCAGTGAGCTAAAGGAACATGTACTTAACCAGTGCAAAGAAACTAAGAACCTTGAAAAAAGATTTGAAAAAAGATTCGAGGAATTGATAACAAGAATGGACAACTTAGAGAGGAATATGAATGAATTGAAGGAGCTGAAAAACACAACACGAGAACTTCGCGAAGCATGCACAAGTTTCAACAGCCGAATTGACCAAGCAGAAGAAAGAATATCAGAAGTTGAAGATCAACTCAATGAAAGAAAACATGAAACCAAGATTAAAGAAAAAAGTACAAAAAGGAATGAACAAAATCTTCAAGAAATGTGGGACTATGTGAAGAGACCCAACCTACGTTTAATAGGTGTACCAGAATGTGACGAAGAGAATGAATCCAAGCTGGAAAACACTCTTCAGGATATTATCCAGGAAAATTTCCCCAACCTAGCAAGACAGGTCAATACTCAACTCCAGGAAATACAGAGAACACCACAAAGATAATCCGCAAGAAGTGCAACCCCAAGGCACATAATCGTCAGATTCACCAGGGTTGAAATGAAGGAGAAAATACTAAGGGTAGCCAGAGAGAAAGGTCGGGTCACCCACAAAGGGAAGCCCATCAGACTCACAGCAGATCTCTCAGCAGAGACTCTACAAGCCAGAAGAGAGTGGGGGCCAATATTCAACATCCTTAAAGAAAAGAGCTTTTAACCCAGAATTTCATATCCAGCCAAACTGAGCTTCATACGGGAAGGAAAAATAAAATCCTTCTCGAACAAGCAAGTACTCAGAGATTTTGTCACCACTAGGCCTGCTTAACAAGAGCTCCTGAAAGAGGCACTACACATAGAAAGAAACAACCAGTTCCAGCCATCCTAAAAGCATACCAAATGCTAAAGGCCATCAACAAAATGAAGAATGTACATGAACCAACGGGAAAAACAGCCAGCTAGCATCAAAATGCAGTATCAAATTCACACATAACAATATTAACCCTGAATGTAAATGGGCTAAATGCACCAATCAAAGGACACAGACTGGCAAATTGGATAAAAAAACAAAACGCATCAGTGTGCTGTATCCAGGAAACCCACCTCACACGCAAAGATACACAACGGCTCAAAATAAAAGGATGGAGGAAGATTTACCAAGCGAATGGAGAGTAAAAAAAAAGCAGGAGTTGCAATTCTCATCTCTGATAAAATAGACTTTAAAGCAACAAAGATCAAAAGGCAAAAAGAAGGTCATTACATAATGGTAAAAGTATCGATACAACAAGAAGAGCTAACAATTCTAAATATATATGGACCCAATGTAGGAGCACCCAGATATATAAGGCAAGTTCTTAATGACTTACAAAGAGACTTAGACTCCCACACAATAATAGAGGGAGACTTTAACACTCCACTGTCAATAGCAGGCAGATCAACCAGACAGAAAATTAACAAGAATATCCACGACTTGAATGCAGACCTGGAACAAGCAAACCTGATAGATATTTACAGAACTCTCCACCCCAAATCCACATAATATTCATTCTTCTCAGCACCACATCACACCTACTCCAAAATTGACCACATAATTGGAAGTAAAGCAAATGCAAATGCAAAACAAATGAAATCATAACAAACTGTCTCAGACCATAGTGCAAACAAGTTGGAACTCAGTATTCAGAAACTAACTCAGAACCGCACAGCTTCATGAAAACTGAACAACTGGCTGTTGAATGTTGATTGGATAAACAATGAAATGAAGGCAGAAATAAAGTTCTTTGAAACCAAGAAGAATGAAGACACAACATACCAGAATCTCTGGGACGCATTTAAAGCAGTCTGTAGAGGAAAATATATAGCAATAAGTGTCCACATGAGAAGAGTGGAGAGATCCAAAATTGACACCCTATCGTCAAAATTGAAAGAGCAAGAGGAGCAAGATCAAAAACGCTCAAAACCAAGCCGAAGACAAGAAATAACTAAGATCAGAGCAGAACTGAAGGAGATAGAGACAAGAAAAACCCTTCAAAAAATCAATAAATCTAAGAGCTGGTTTTTCGAAAAGATCAACAAAATAGACAGACCACTACCCAGACTGATAAAAACGAAAAGAGAGAACAACCAAATAGAAGCAATAAAAAACGGTAATGGAGAAATCACCACAAATTCCACAGAAGTTAAAACCATCATCAGAGAATACTACAAACAACTCTATGCACATAAACTAGTAAATCAGGAAGAAATGGATAATTTCCTAGACGCCTGTGTCCTCTCAAACCTAAATCAGGAGGAATCCGAAAATATAAATAGACCAATAACAAGGTCTGAAGTTGAGGCAGCAATTAAGAGCCTACCACACAATAAAAGCCCAGGTCCAGATGGGTTCACAGCCGAATTCTACCAGACACACAAAGAGGATCTGGTACCATTCCTTCTGAAACTATTCCAAATAATCCAAAAAGAGGGAACCCTTCCCAAATCATTTTATGAGACCAACATCATCCTGATACCAAAACCTGACAGAGACTCAACAAGAAAACAAAAACATCAGGCCAATATCCATGATGAACATAGATGCAAAAATCTTCAATAAAATACTGGCAAACCGATTGCAACAGCACATTAAAAAACTTATCCATCATGATCAAGTAGGATTCATCCTGGGATGCAAGGCTGGTTCAACATATGCAAGTCTATATACCTAATTCACTACATAAACAGAACCAAAAACAAAAACCACATGATTATCTCAATTGACACAGAGAAGGCATTTGACAAAATTCCACAGCACTTTATGCTAAAAACCCTCAATAAACTTGGTATTGATGGAACATATCTCAAAGTAATAAAAGCTATTTACAACAAACCAACAGCCAATATCATACTAAATGGGCAAAAACTGGAAGCATTTTCTTTTAAATCTGGCACTAGACAAGGATGCCCTCTCTCACCACTCCTATTCAACATAGTACTGGAAGTTCTAGCCAGAGCAATCAGACAAGAAAAAGAAATAAATGGCATTCAAATAGGAAAGTTGGAAGCCAAATTGTCTCTATGTGCAGACGACATGATAGTATACCTAGAAGACCCCATCACCACAGCCCAAAAGCTCCTGCAACTGATAAGCAACTTTTGCAAAGTCTCAGGATACAAAATCAATGTGCAAAAATCACAAGCACTCATATACAACAATAACAAACTTAAAGAGAACCAAATTAAGAACGAACTGCCATTCACGATTGCTACAAAGAAAATAAAATACCTAGGAATACAACTCACAAAGAATGTAAGGGACCTCTTTAATGAATACTAGAAACCACTGCTCAACGAAATAAGAGAGGACACTAACAGATGGAGAAACATTCCATGTTCATGGTTATGAAGAATCAATATTTTGAATATGGCTATACTGCCCAAAGTAATTTACACAATCAATGCTATCCCCATCAAACTACCATTGAATTTCTTCACATAACTGGAAAAAAACACCATGAATTTCATATGGAACCAAAAAAGAGCCCACATAGCCAAGTCAATTCCAATCAAAAGGAACACAGCGGGAGGCATCACACTACCAGACGTCATACTATACTACAAGGCTACAGTAATCAAAACAGCATGGTACTGGTACCAAAACAGAGATATAGACCAATGGACCAGAATAGAAGCATCAGAGGCAACACAACATATCTACAACCATATTATCTTTGATTAACCAGACAAAAACAAGCAATGGGGAAAGGATTCCCTATTTAATAAATGGTGTTGGGAAAACTGGCTAACCACGTGCAGAAAGCAGAAACTGGACCCCTTCCTGACACCTTGCACTAAAATTAACTCCAGATGGATTAAAGACTTAAACATAAGACCTGACACCATAAAAACCCTAGAAGAAAATCTAGGCAAAACCATTCAGGACATAGGAGTAGGCAAGGACTTCATGAACAAAACACCAAAAGCATTGGCAACAAAAGCCAAAATAGACAAATGGGACCTAATCAAACCCCACAGCTTCTGCACGGTAAAAAAAAACTGTCACTAGAGTGAATCGGCAACCATCAGAATGGGAAAAAATATTTGCAGTTTAGGCATCTGACAAAGGGCTGATATCCAGAATTTACAAAAAACTCAAACAGATTTACAGAAAAAAACAAAAAAGCTCATTGAAAATGGGCGAAGGATATGAACAGGCACTTCACAAAAGAAGACATTCATGAGGCTACCAAACATATGAAAAAGTGCTCATCATCCCTGGTTATTAAAGAGATGCAAATCAAAACCACATTGAGATACCATCTCATGCCAGTTAGAATGGCGATCATTAAAAAATCTGAAGACAGCAGATGCTGGAGAGGATGTGGAGAAATAGGAACATTTTTACACTGTTGGTGGGAGTGTCAATTAGTTCAACCATTGTGGAAGACAGTGTGGCGATTCCTCAGGGACCTAGAAATAGAAATTCCATTTGACCCAGCAATCCCATTACTGGGTATATATCCAAAGGACTATAAATCGTTCTATTCTAAGGACACATGTACACAAACGTTCATTGCAGAACTGTTTACAATACCAAAGAACTGGAACCAACCCATATTCCCAATGATGATAGACTGGACTGGGTAAATGTGGCACATATACACCATGGAATATTATGCAGCAATCAAAAATGATGAGTTTGTTTTCTTTGTAAGACCATGTATGAATCTTGAGAACATCATTCTCAGCAAACTGACACAAGAACAGAAAAGGAAATATCGCATATACTCACTTTTGGTTGGGTGAGAAAAATCAGAAAACATGGACACAGAGGGGCGGTGTACTATACACTGGGGTCTATTGGGGGAATGGGGGAGGGACAGCGATGGGGGGACTGGGGAGGGATAGCCTGGGGATAAATGCCAAGTGTGGGTGAAGGGGAGGAAGGCAGCAAAACAGACTGCCATGTGTGTACCTATGCAACTATCTTGCACGTTCTGCACATGTACCCCAAAACCTATAATGCAATAAAAATTTAAAAAAAAAAAAAAAGAAAAGAGTCTCCTGAGTGTTCCTCAGCTGTGCATTATTTAGTGAGATTCTTAATGAGGGTATAATGTTAAATCCTGACAATTTTCCCATGGGTGTACACTTAGTGAGGCTCTTAACAAGTGGCCATATGAAAGAGACTTCTGACTATTCCGCAGGTTTGCATTATTTAGTAATTCTCTTAATGAGTTGTCATTAAAATAGACTCCAGTCTATATCACAAATATGTAATATTCAGTGAGGTTGTGAAAAAGTGTCCATAAGAATCAGACTGCTAATTACTTTACATGTGCATTATTCACAGTTTGTGTGAATGAGTAGCCATATGAGATAGATTCCTCATTATTATCCATGTGTGCATTAATCATACAGGCTCTGTTTGAGTGTCCATACCAAATAGACTCCTGACACTGCCCAAGGTGTGTATTACTCAGCGATACACAAAATTAGAGTTCATATGAAATAGACTCCTGCTATCACACAGGTGCATATCATTCAGCAAGGCACTTAATTCGTGGCAATGTTAAACAGCGTCCTAATTACTCCATGGAAGTTTACTATCCACTGAAACTTTGAATGATAGACAACATAAAATAGACACCTGACTATTGCTCCATTGTGAATTATTCAATCAGGTTCTAAATGAGTGGTAGTATCAAATAGAATCCTGAGGATTCTTTAGGTGTATATCACTCAGTGAGGCACAAAATGAGTGGTCATATAAAAAATGCTCGACTATTACCCTGATGTGCATTATTCACTGAGGCTCTAAATGAGTGGCTACAAGAAGTAGACTCTTAAATCTTTTCTGGTTGTGTATTATTGAATGAGTCTCTGACTAAGTTGGCATAAAAAAGAGACTCAGGTGTGTTGCCCAGGTGTTTATTACCTACAGAGTCACTGAATGTGTAACCATTTAACATAGAAACTTGACTATTTTTGAGGGGAGTATTCTTCACCGAGGCCCTGAACGAGTGGCCATGTGAAAGAGATTCCTTACTTTTCAGATGTACATATTGTTCACTAAAACACTGAAAGAGTGACTTTCTGAAATAGAACCCATTTTACTCCAAAGGTGTGCATAAGTTTTTGATTCACCAAATGAAACAACATATGAAAGAGACAAGTGAGCCAACAAACATATGAAAAAGTGCTCATCATCATTGGTCATTAGAGAGATGCAAATCAAAACCACATTGAGATATCATCTCACACCAGTTAGAATGGCGATCATTAAAAAATCTGGAGACAGCAGATGCTGGAGAGGATGTGGAGAAATAGGAACCCTCTTACACTGTTGGTGGGCATGTAAACTAGTTCAACCATTGTGGAAGACAGTGTGGCGATTCCTCAGGGACCTAGAAATAGAAATTCCATTTGACCCAGCAATCCCATTACTGGGTATCTATCCAAAAGACTATAAATCGTTCTACTATAAGGACACATGCACACGAATGTTCATTGCAGCACTGTTTACAATAGCAAAGACCTGGAACCAACCCAAATGCCCATCGATGATAGACTGGACTGGGAAAATGTGGCACATATACACCATGGAATATTATGCGGCAATCAAAAATGATGAGTTTTTGTCCTTTGTAAGGACATGGATGAATCTGGAGAACCTCATTCTCAGCAAACTGACACAAGAACAGAAAAAGAAATACTGCATATACTCACTCATAGGTGGGTGAGAAAAATGAGAACACATGGACACAGAGAGGTGGTCTACTATACACTGGGGACTGTTGGGGGAGGGACAGCGGGGTGGGCTGGGGATGAATACCAAGTGTGGGTGAAGGGGAGGAAGGCAGCAAAACACACTGCCATGTGTACACCTATGCAACTATCTTGCACGTTCTGCACATGTACCCCCAAACCTATCATGCAATAAAAATTAAAAAAAAAAAAGAAAGAGACAAGTGATTATTCCCCACATGTGCAGTATTTAAAAAGGCTTTGATTTTGCGGTCATATAAAATAGACTAGTGTCTTTTCAACACGTGGGCATTATTTCCATATTCTGTAAATTAAAGGCTATATAAAGTAGGCTCCTAACACTTCTCCTGGTGTGCATTACTCAGTGAGGCTGTTTTTGTTTAAGCATATGAAACAGGAGGCTGTCTATCTCAAATATTTGTATTATTCAGTGAATCTTTGAATGAGTGTCTATATAAAATAAACTGCTGAGTACTTTACATTTGTGCATTTGTCACAGAGGTTACGAGTCACTGGCCATATAAAATGGAATCCTGAAATATCCACACGTGCATATTATTTAATGAGGCTCTTTTTGTGTAAACATAAAAAACAGGATGCTGTCTATCTTAAATATTTTTATTATTCAATGAATCTTTGAATGAGGGTCTATATGAAATAGACTGCTGAGTACTTTACATTTGTGCATTTGTCACTGAGGTTACAAGTCAGTGGCCATATAAAAGGGAATCCTGACTAATCCACACGTGCATTTTATCCAATAAGGCTATGAATTAGTGTCCAAATGAAATAGACTCCTGGCTACTCTACAGGTGTGCATTATTTACCGAGTCTCTGAATAAATGTCCATCAAAAATAGACACCAAATTATTCTTCAGGTGTGTATTATTTAGTGAGGCTCAGAAGATGTGGCCATATTAATTAGATTCCTTACTATATCAGAGGCCTGTCTTAATCACTGAGGCTCTGAATATGTGTCTACGTGATACATACTCCTGACTATACCACATTATTCAGTGACACTCCGAATTAGAGGCCACACAAAAAAGTCTCCTGACTATTCCACAGGCGTGCATTATTTAGTGAGACTCTGAATGAGGGGATAAAGGTAAATCCTGACTACTTCTCCAGGTGTGTACACTTAGTGAGGCTCTTAAGGAGTGGATACAGGAAAGAGACTTCTGACTATTCTGCAGGTGTGCATTATTACTTATTCTCTAAATGAGTGGCCATAAAAAATAGACTCCAGACTATAACACAAGTGTGTAATATTCAGTGAGGCTGTGAAAGAGGGTCCATATGAAACAGACTTCTAATTATTCCACATATGCATTATTCACTGTTTTTCTGAATTAGTAGCCATATGACATAGACTCCTAATTAGTATCCATGTGGGCATTAATCAAACACGTTCTGTTTGAGTGTCCATATGAAATAGACTCATGACCCTGCCCCAGATGTGCATTACTCAGCAATACACAAAATTAGAGTTCATATGAAATAGACTCCTTACTATCACACAGGTGTTTATCATGAAGAAAGGCCCTTAATTCGTGACTGTCTTAAACAGCGTCCTGATTACTCCATAGAAGTTCATTATTCACTGAAATATTGAATGATAGAAAATATAAAATAAACACCAGACTATTGCTCCATTGTAAATTTTTCAATAAGGTTCTAAATGAGTGGTAGTATCAAATAGAATCCTGAGGATACTCCAGGTGTATATCACTCAGTGAGGCACAAAATGAGTGGCCATATGAAAAATGCTCAACTATTGCCCTGGTGTGCATTATTCACTGAGGATCTAAATGAGTGGCTACATGAAGTAGACTTAACTCTTCCCTAGGTGTGTATTATTGAATGAGACTCTGACTAAGTGTGCATAAAAAAGAGACTCAGGTGTATTTCCCAGGTGTTCATTACTTACAGAGACTCTGAATTTGTAGGCATTTGAAGTAGATCCTTGACTGTTTCTGAGGGCAGTAATTTTCACATAGGCCCAGAACGAGTGGCCATGTGAAACAGATTTCTGACTTATCAGATATATATATATTATTCACTAAAGAATTGCAAGAGTGTCCTTATGAAATAAAACCCATTTTACTCCACAGGTGTGCATTATTTTTTGATTCTCCAAACGAATCACAATATGAAACAGACTTTTGATTATTCACTACATGTGCAGTATTCGAAAAGTTTTTTGTATGAGTGTCTATATCAAATAGTCTCCTGACTCTGACTCATGTGTGTATCATTAACGGAGCTGCTTAATTTGGGGCTACCTTAAATAGGGCCCTGACTAATCCACAGCTCTTTATTATGCACTTCAGCTCGGAATGGGAGTCCATATGAAATAAACTCCTTACTATTGCCCCTTTGTGCATTATCCCATAATGCTGGGATTCAGTGGCCATATGACTTGGACTCTTACTATACCAAAGGTGTGTATTCTTCAGTGAGATTCTGAACTAGTGACCACAAAACATAAATTTCTGACTCTATCATCTTGACTATTTTTCTGTTCTGCATTGTCCACTGAGTCGCTGAGTGTAGGGTCATATTAAATAGTCTTTTGACTATTCCTTATGTGTGCCTTATTCAGTGAGTCTCTAAATAAGTGGCTATATATAATATAATCCTGAGTATTTTCCAGATATATATGATTCTTCACTGAGGTTCTGAATAAGTGGCTATGTGAAATACACTCCAGACGTTTCTATAGGTCTGTATAATTCTGTGAAGCTCTGAATGAGTGGCTATAAAATAGAGACTTCTGAATACTCCTCAAGCGTGCGTTTTTACATATGACTCTAAATGAGTGACTATACGAAATAGAATCCTGACTATTTCCAAGGTGTATGTTATTTAGTTAGGCTCTAAATATGTGGCTATAGGAAATAGAATTCTGATTAAAATACAGGTGTTTATTATTCAATGAAATTCTGAAATTGATGCCACATGTAATAGCGTCCTGAGTTTCTCCGAAGTATGTATTATTCACTGAGGATCTGAAACTTTGGCCATATGAACTTGTTTTCTGACTATTCCACAGGCATGTATTATTGACACTGACTCTAAATATTTGGGCATGTGGAATAGACTAGTGTCTATTCCAAAGTTGTGTATTACTAACTAAGGCTTTGATTTTGTGGCCATATAAAATAGACTAGTGTCTATTCCACACGTGTGCATTATTCCCTTAGGCTGTAAATAAGAGGCTCTATAAAGTAGAATTTTATCACTTCCCCAGGTGTGCATTACTCAGTGAGGCTCTCTTTGTGTGACCATAGAAAACAGGATGTTGTCTATCTTAAATATTTGTATTATTCACTGAATCTCTGAATGAGTATTTATATGAAATAAACTGCTGAGTACTTTATATTTGTGTATTTTTCATTGAGGTTACGAGTCAGTGGCCATATAAAATGGAATCCTGACTAAGCCACACGTGCATATTATTCACTGAGGCTATGAATGAGTGTCCTAATAAAATAGACTCCTGGCTTCTCCACAGGTGTACATTATTTACCGAGGCTCTGAATGAATATCCATCAAAAATAGACTCAAAATTGTTCTCCAGGTGTGTATTATACAGTGAGGCTCAGAAGATGTGGCCATATTAATTAGAATTCTTACTATATCAAGGGCCTGTCTTATTCACTGAGGCTCTGAATATGTGTCCACATGAAATAGACTCCTGACTACACCACATTATTCAGTAATACTCCGAATTAGAGGCCACATGAAAAAGTCTCCTTACTATTCCACAGGTGTGCCTTATTTAGTCAGAATGTGAATGAGGAGATAAAGGTAAATCCTTACTATTTCCCCAGTTGTGTACAGTTAGTGAGGCTCTTAACTAGTGGCCATAGGAAAGAGACATCTGACTATTCAGCAGGTGTGCATTATTTAGTGATTCTTTGAATGAGTGGCCATAAAAAATAGACTCCAGACTATATCACAAGTGTGTAATATTCAGAGAGGCTGTGAAAGATCCTCTGTATACCCCCTTTCTCCTGTGTGTATCACCTCTCTCCTGTTTGTATCCTCCTCTCTCCTGTGTGTACGCCCTTTTTTCTTTGTGTATCCCCTTACCTGTGTGTATCCTCCTCTTTCCTGTGTGTATTCCCCTTTCTCCTGTGTTCATCCATTTTTCCTGTGTGTATGCCCCTCTCTCCTATGTGAACCCTCCTCCCTCCTGTGTATATCACCACTCTCCTGTGTATATCCTTCTCTCTCCTGTGTGTATTCTTCTGTCTTCTGTGTGTATCCTGCTCTCTTTTGTGTGGAAACTCCTCTATCCTGTGTGTATCCTCTTCTCTCCTGTGTGTATCCCCCTCTTCTGTGTATCTTTTTCTCTACTGTGTGTATACTCCTCTCTTCTGTGTGTATCCTTCTCTCTCTTGTGTGTATCCCTCCTCTCTCGTGTGTGTATGTCCCCACTCTCCTGTGTGAATCCCCGCTCTTTCCTGTGTGTATCACCAGCTCTCCTGTGTGTATCCCCCACTCTCTTGTGTGTTTCCCCTCTCTCCAGTGCGTATCCTCCTCTCTGCTTTTTGAATCCTCCTCTCTCCTGTGTGTACGCCCTGTTCTCATGTGTGTATCCCCCTCTCTTGTGTGTATTCTCCCCTCTCCTGTGTCTATCCTCCTTTCTCCAGTGTGTATCTCCCTCTCCTGTGTGTATGCCCCTCTATCCTGTGCATAATCTTCTCTACTGTTTTTATCCTCCTCTCTCCTTTGTGTATCCTTTTTTTTTCAGTGTATCCTTCTTTCTCCTGTGTGTATCCCCCTGTCTCCTGTGTGTACCCTCCACTCTCCTGTGTGTATCACCACTCTTCTATGTGTGTCCCCCTCTCTTTTGTGTGTATTTTCCTCTCTTTTGTGTGTATCTTCCACTCTCCTGTGTGTATTCTTTTTTCTCCTATGTGTATCCTCCTTTCTCCAGTGTGTTTCTCCCTCTCCTGTGTGTATCCCTTCTCTCTCCTGTGTGTATCCTCCTCTCTCCTGCGTGTATCTTTCTCTCTCCTGTATGTATCCTCGTCTCTCCTGCGTTTATCCTCCTCTCTTCTGTCTGTATCCTCCACTCTTTTGTGTGTATCTTCCTCTCTCCTCTATTTATTCTTTTTCCCTGTGTGTATCCCACTCTCTTCTGTGTGTATGCCTCAATCTTCTGTGTGTATCTTCTTCCCACCTGTTTGTATGCCTCAAACTCCTGTTTGTATCCCCCTCTCTCCTGTGTGTATCCCCACTCCCTCCTGTGTGTATCCTCCTCTCTCCTGTGTGTATGCCAGTCTCTTTTGCGTGTATCCCTCTCTGCTGTGTGTATCCCCCATCTCCTGTGTGTATCTCCCCGTCTCCTGGGCGTATCCCTCTCGACTGTGTGTATCTCTCTCTTTTTTGTGTGTTTCCTTCTCTTATTTGTGTATCCTCCTTTCTCCTCTGTGTAGCCTCCTTTCTCCTGTGTGTATCCTCCTTTCTCCTCTGTGTAGCCTCCTTTCTCCTGTGTGTATCCTCCTTTCTCCTGTGTGTATCCCCCTTCCCTTATGTGTATCTTCTTCTCTCCTGTGTGTATACCCCTCCCTCCTGTGTGTACGCTGCACTCTCCTGTTTGTATCTTTCTTGTTCCTGTGTGTATCCCCCTCTCTCCTGTGTGTATTTTCCTCTTTCCTGTGCGTATGCCCCTCTCTCCTGTGTGTATTCTCCTCTCTCTTGTGTGTATCCTCCTCTCTCCTGTGTGTATTCTCCTCTCTCCTGTGTGTATTTTCCTCTCTC
Source organism: Saguinus oedipus (assembly GCA_031835075.1). Lineage (NCBI taxonomy): Eukaryota > Metazoa > Chordata > Mammalia > Primates > Cebidae > Saguinus > Saguinus oedipus. Next base: position 96,136 of record JASSZA010000429.1, read on the forward strand.
CTGTGTATATCTTCCTATATCCTTTGTGTATCCCTTCTCTTTCCCTTGTGTTTCCCCCCCACTCTCCTGTGTGTAACCCCTTTCTCTTCTGTTTGTATTTCCCCTTTTTTCTGTGGTTATGCCCCTCTCTCCTATGTGTATACCCTCTCTCCTGTTTGTAACCTCCACTCTCCTGTGCGTATCTTCCTCTCTCCTTTGTGTACGCCTCTCTCACCTGTGTGTATTCCCCTCTTCTGTGTGTATCCTCCTCTCTCTTTTGTGTATCCCCCTTTCTCCTGTGTTTATCCCACTTTTCTGTGTGTATGCCCTTCTCTACTTTGTGCATTCTTCTGTCTCCTCTGTGTATCCTTTCCTCTTTTGTGTGTATCCTCTCTCCTGTGTGTATCTTCCTCTCTCCTGTGTGTATCTTTCTCTCTCCTCTGTGTATCCTCCTCTCTCCTGTGTGTATGATCCTCTGTCCTGTGTGTGTCTTTCCTCATCCCTCTGTGTATCCCTCTTCTCTCCTGTGTGTATCCCCCTTTCTTCTGTGTGTATCTTTCTCTCTTTTGTGTGTATCCCCTCTCTCCTTTGTGTATCCTCCTCTCTGCTTTGTCTATCCTCCTCTCTCCTGTGTGTACGCCCCTCTCTCTTGTGTGTATCCCCCTCTTCTGTTTGTATTCTTCTCTCACCTGTGTGTATACCCCTTTCTCCTGTGTGTATCCCCCTCTCCTGTGTGTATGCCCCTCTCTCTTGTGTGTATTTCCCTCTCTACTGTGTGTATCCCCCTCCTTTCTGTGTGTGTGCTGCACTCTACTGTTTGTATCCTTCTTTTTCCTTTGTGTATTCCCATCTCTCCTTTGTGTATTCCCTCTCATGTGGGTATGCTTCTCTCTCTTTTGTGTATTCCCCTCTATCCTATGTGTATTCCCCTCTCCCCTGTGTGTATCCAACTTCCTTCTTTGTATATTTCTGTCTCCTGTGAGTATCTTTTTCTCTCCTTTTTTATCCCCCTCTCCTGTGTGTATCCCCCTCTCTCCTGTGTGTATTCTTCTGTCTCCTGTGTGTATCCTTTTCTTTTTTGTGTGTATCCTCCTCTCTCCTGTGTGTATCTTCCTCTGTCCTGTGTGTATCTTCCTGTCTCCTGTGTTTATCCTTCTCTCCTGTGTGTATCTATCTCTCTCCTTTGTGTATCCTCCTCTCTCCTTTGTGTATGCTCCTCTCTCCTATGTGTATCTACTCTCTCCTGTGTGTATCTTCTCTCCTTTGTGTATACTCCTCTCTCCTGCGTGTTTCCTCCTTTATTCTGTCTGTATCCTCCACTCATTTGTGTTTATCTTCCTCTCTTCTGTATTTATTCTTCTCTCCTTTGTGTATCCCCCTCTAACCTGTGTGTATCCCCTTCCCTTCTGTGTTTATGCCCCACGTTCCTATGTGTATTCCCCACTCTCCTGTGTGTATCCTTCTCTATTTTGTATGTTTACCCCTCCATCATGTGTGTATCTCCCTCTCCATTTTGTATCCCCCTCTCTCCTGTGTGTATCCCACCGTCTCCAGTGTTTATTCCCCTCGCCTGTGTTTATCCCCCTCTCTTTTGTGTGTTTCCCCCTTTCCTTTGTGTATTCTCCTTTCTCCCGTGTGTAGCCTCCTCTCTTTTATCTGTATCCTCCTCTATCTTTTGTGTATCCCTCCTCTATCTTTTGTGTATCCCCCCTCTCATGTGTGTATCCCACCGTCTCCAGTGTTTATCCCCCTCCTGTGTGTACTCCCACTCTCTTGTGTGTTTCCCCCTCTTCTTTGTGTATCCTCCTTTCTCCTGTGTGTACCCTCCTCTCTCCTGTGTGTATTCTCCTCTCTCCTATGTGTAACCTTTCCTATCCTGTGTGTATCCCCCTCTCTTGTGTGTATTTTTCTCTTTCCTGTGTGTATCCTCCTCTCTCCTTTGTATATCCTCCTCTCTTCTGTGTGTATCCTCCTCTGTCCTGTGTGTATCTCCCCTCTCTTGTGTGTTTCCCCCTCTTCTTTGTGTATCCTCCTCTCTCCTGTGTGTATGCCGTACTCTCCTGTTTGTATCCCCCTTTTTCCTGTGTGTATCCCCCTCCCTTATTTGTGTAGTCTCCTCTCTCCTGTGGGTATGCTCTTCTCTCTTGTGTCCTGTGTGTATCCCCCTCTCTCCTGTGTGTATTCAACTCCCTTCTTTGTGTATCCCTGTCTCTTGTGTGTTTTTTTTGGTCTCCTTTGTAGGGTTCCCTCTCCTGTGTTTATTCCCCTCTCTCCTGTGTGTATTTTCTGTCTCCTGTGTGTATCATTTTCTATGTTGTGTGTATCCTCCTCTCTTCTGTGTGTATCGCCCTCCTTTCCGTGTGTATGCCGCACTCTCCTGTTTGTATCCCCCTTTTCCTGTGTGTATGCCCCTCTCTCTTTTGTGTATTCTCCTCTCTCCTGTGGGTATACCCATCTCTCTTGTGTGTATTTCCCTCTCTCCTGTGTGTATCCCCCTCTCTCCTATGTGTATTCAACTCCCTTTTTGTGTATCCCTGTCTCCTGTGAGTATTTTTTTTCTCTCCTGTGTGTCTTCCCCTCTCCTGTGTTTATCCCCCTCTCTTCTGTGTGTATTTTTCTGTCACCTGTGTGTATCATTTTCTATTTTGTGTGTATCCTCCTGTATCCTGTGTGTATCTTCCTCTCTACTGTGTTTATCCTTCTCTTCTGTGTGTATCTATTTTTCTCCTGTGTGTATGTTCCTGTCTCCTGTGTGTATGCTCCTCTCTCCTGTGTGTATCTCTTCTCATTTCTCTGTGTATCCCCCCTTTCTACTTTGTGTATCCACCCTCTCTCCTGTGTGTATCCCCCCTTTCTCCTGTGTGTATTCTTCTTTCTCCTGTGTTTATCCCCTCTCTCCTGTGTGAATCCTAATCTCTGCTGTGTGTATTCTTTTTTCTCCTGTGTGTATGCCTTTCTCTCTTGTGTGTTTCCTTCTTTCCTGTGTGGATCCCCCTTTATCCTGTGTGTATCACCCTCTCCTGTGTGTATCCTTTCTCTCCTGTGTATTCCCATCTCCTGTGTGTATTATTTTCTCTCCTGTGTGTATCCTTTTCCCTTTTCCATGTGTCCCCCTGTCTTCTGTGTGTATTTTCCTCTCCCTTGTGTATCCTCCTTTCTCCTGTTTGTATTCCTCTCTCTCCTGTGTGTATCTTCCTTTCTCCTTTTTGTATCTTCTCTCTACTGTGTGTATCCCCTTGTCTCCTGTGTGCATCCTCCACTTTTTTGTGTGCATCCCCCTCTCTCCTGTGAGTATCCTCCTCTCTCCTGTGTTTATCCTCCTCTCTTCTGTGTGTATCGCCCTATCCTGTGTGTATCCTCCACTCTCCTGTGTGAATCCTTCTCTCTCCTGCGTGTATCCTTTTCTCTCCTCTGTGTATCCTCCTCCCTCCTGTGTGTATCCTCCTCTTTCCTGCGTTTATCGTCCTCTTTTCTGTCTGTATTTTTCTCTCTTTTTTTGTTTACGCTCCTCTCTCCTGTATTTATCCTTCTCCCCCTGCGTGTATCCCCCTCTCTCCTGTGTGTATCCCTCTCCATCCTGTGTGTATGCTTCACTCTCCTGTGTGTATCCCCCTTTCTCCTGTGTGTATCCCCCTTCTCTCCTGTGTTTATCCTCCTCTGTCCTGTGTGTATGCTCCTCTATTCGTTGTGTATCCCCCTCTCTTCTGTGAATCCCCCTTTCTCCTGTGTGCATCCCTCTCGCCTGTGTAGATCCCACTCTCTACTGTGTTTTTTCCCCTCTCCTTTGTGTATCCTCCTCTCTCATGTGTGTATTCTCCTCTCTACTGTGCGTATCCTCCTGTCTGCTGTTTGTATCCTCCACCCTCCTGTGTGTATCCCCTACACCCTGTGTGTATACCCCTCTCTCCTGCGTGTGCCCTTCTCTCTTCTGTGTGTATCCTCCTCTCTCTGTGTGTATCCTCCTCTCTCTTGTGTGCATCCTCCTCTCTTCTGTGTGTATCCCCATTTGTGTGTATCCCCATTCCTTTTGTGTGTATCCCCCTCTTTTGTCTGTATCTTCCTCTCTCCTGTGTGTATCCTCCTTTCACCTGTGTGTATACTTCTCTCTTTTGTTTGTAATTTTTTTTCATTTTTTGTGTGTATTCTCCTCTCTCCTGTGTTTATCCATCTCTCCGCTGTGTGTATCTTCCCTCTCTCCTGTGTATATCTTCCTCTATTTTGTGTGTATACCCCTCTCTCGTGTGCATCCCCTTCTCCTTTGTGTATCCACCTCTCTCCTGTGTGTATCCCACCGTCTCCAGTGTTTATCCCCCTCGACTGTGTGTATCTTCCTGTCTCTTGCGTGTTTCCCCTCTTCTTTGTGTATCCTCCTCTTTCCTGTGTGTAAACTCCTCTCTCCTGTGTGTATTCTCCTTTCTCCTATGTGAACTCTTTTCTATCCTGTGTGTATCCTCCTCTCTCCTGTGTGGTTCATTTTTTCTCCTGTGTGTATCCCCCTTTCTCCTGTGTGTATCACCCCTCTCCTGTGTGTATCCTTCTCTCTCCTCTGTGTATCCTTCTGTCTCCTGTGTGTATCCTTCTCTATTTTGTGTGTACCCTTCTCTCTCCTGTGTGTATTCTCCTCTCTTCTGTGTGTATTTTATTTTTCTGTGTCTATCTTCCTCTCTCCTTTTTGTATCCGGCTCTCTCCTCTGTGTATTCTCCTCTCTCCTGTGTGTATTCCTTCTCTCTCTTGGGTGTATCCCCCTTCTCTCTTGTGTGTATCTCCCCTCTCTCCGTGTGTATCCCCCTCTCTCTTATGTGTATCCTCTACTCTTCTGTGGGTATCCCCTCTCTCCTCTGTGTATTCTCCTCTCTGCTGTGTGTATCTTTTTCTCTCCCGTGTGTACTCCTCTCTCTCCTGTTTGTATCCCCCACTCTCCTGAGTGTATTTCCCTCTCTCCTGTGTGTATCTTCCTTTAACGTGTGTATCGTCCTCTGTTCTGTTTGCATCATTTTCTCTCCTGTGTGTATCCTCCTCTCTCCTGTGTGTATCCTCCACTCTCCCGTGTGTACCTTCTTCTCTTTTTTGTGTATACCCCTCTCTCCTGTGTGTATCCTCCTCTCTATTGTGTGTTTCCTCCTCTATTCTGTGTATATTCTCCTCTCTTCTTTGTGTATGCCCCTCTCTCCTGTGTGTATCCCACTCTTCTGTGTGTATCCATTTTTCCTGTGTGTATCCCCCTCTATCCGGTGTGTATCAGCCTCTCCTTTGTGTATGCCTTTGTCTTTTTGTGTATTCTCTTCTCTCCTGTGTGTATCTTCCACTCTCATTTGTGTATCCTTCTCTCTTCTATGTGTATCCTCCTCTCTCCTGTGTGTATCCTCCACTCTGCTGTGTTTATCCTTCTCTCTTTTTCATTTATCCCCCTAATTTCTGTGTGGATCCTTCTTTCTCCTGTGTGTATTTTCCTCTCCCTTGTGTGTATCCTCCTCTCTCCTGTGTGTATCCCCCTCCCCATTTGTGTATGCCGCACTCTCCTGTTTGTATCCCGACTCTCCTGAGTGTATTTCCCTCTCTCCTGTATGTATCTTCCTCTCGCCTGTCTGAATCCTTTTTTCACGTGTGTATCCTCCTCTCTCCTGTTTGTATGATTTTCTCTCCTGTGTATCCTCCTCTCTCCTTTCTGTATCCTCCTCTCTTTTGTGTGTAACCTCGTCTCTCCTGTGTTTATCCCCCTCTTCTGGGTGTATCCTTTTTTTCCTGTGTGTATCCCCCTCTATCCTGTGTGTATCAGCCTCTCCTTTGTGTATTCCTTTGTCTCTTTTGTGTATTCTCCTCTCTCATATGTGTATCTTCCTCTCTAATGTGTGTATCTTCCTCTCTCCTGTGTGTATCGTCTTCCCCCTGTGTGTATCCTACGGTCTCCTGTGTGTATCCCCCTCTCTCCTGTGTGTATTACTTTTTCTTCTCAGTGTATCCTCCTTTTACCTGTGGGGATCCTCCTCTTTCCTATGAGTATCATTCTCCCTATTGTGTGTATCTTCCTCTCCTCTGCGTTTATCCTTTTCTATTCTGTGTGTATCCTCCTGTCTCCTGTGTGTATCCTCCTTTCTTTTGTGTGTATTTTCTTTTCTCCCGTGGGTATCCCCCCTCTCGCCTGTGTATATTTTCCTCTCTCCTGTGTGTATCCTCCTGCACCCTGTTTGTATCCTTCTGTCCCCTTTGTGTATGTCCCTCTTTTTTGTGTGTATCCTTCTCTCTGTTCTGTGTATCCTTCACTCTTTTTTTTGTGTATCCTCCTCTTTTTTGTTTTAATCTTTCTCTCTCCTGTATGTATTTTCTTCTTAACTTTGTGTATCCCTTCTCTCTCCTGTGTTTATCCCCCTCTCTCTTGTGTGTATCCTCCTCTTTCCTGTGTGTATCTTTCTCTCTCCTGTGTGTATGCCCCACTTTTTTGTGTATTTCCCTCACCTGTGTGTATACCCCTCTCTCCTGTGTTTATCCCCTTCTCTCATGTTTATATCCCCTTCTCTATTTTGTGAATTTTCGTCTCTTCTGTGAGTATCATTCTCTCTCCTATGTGTTTGCTCCTCTCTTTTGTGTGTATACTCCTCTCTCCTGCGTGTATCCTCCTCTCTTTTTTGTGTATCTTCCTATCTCCTATATGTATTTCCCTCTCTCCTGTCTGTATGCCCCTCTCTTATTTGTGTATTCCCCTCTTCTGTGTGTATATCCTCTCTCTTGTGTGTATTCCAATCTCCTGTGTGTATCCCCCTCTCTCTTGTGTATATTTTCCTGTCTCCTGTATGTATCCAACTCCCCTGTGTGTATCCCTTCTCGCACCTTTGTGTATCATACTCTCTTCTGTGTGTATCCCCCTCTTTATTGTATGTATCCCCCCTCTCTTCTGTGTGTATCCTCCTCTCTCCTGTGTGTACCCACCCTCTCATTTGTGTATCGTCCTCCTTCCTGTGTGTATCCGCCCTCTTTCCTGTGTGTAACGCCCTCTCTTTTCTTTCTGTTCCCCTCTCTCTTTTGTATACTCCTCTTTTACATGTATTCTCCTCTCTCCTTTGTGTATCTCCCTCTCTCCTATGTGTATCCCCCTCTCTCCTGTATATATGACCCTCGCTCTTGTGTGTATTCCCCTCTCTCCTTTTTGTATCTCTCTCTCTGCTTTGTGTATCCTTTCTTCCGTGTGTATACCCTCTCTCCTGTGTGTATCCCCCTCTCCTGTGTGTATCCCCCCTCTCCTGTGTGTATTTCTCTGTCTCCTGTATGTATCCAACTCTCCTGTGTGTATCCCCCTCTCTTCTGTGTGTATGCCCCTCTCCTGTGTGTATACTCCTCTCTTCTGTGTGTATCCTCCTCTCTACTGTGTGTATCCTCCTATCTCCTGTGTATATCCCTTCACTTTTTTGTGTGTTTCCCCATCTCTCCTTTGTGTAACACCTTTCTTTCCTGTGTGTATCACCTCTTTCTCCTGTGTGTATCCTTTTCTCTCTTGTGTGTATCCCCTCTCTTCTGTTTGTTTCCTCCTTTCTCCTGTGTGTATCCCCCTCTCCTGTGTTTACGCCCCTCTATCATGTGTGTATCACCCTTTGCTGTGTGAATTCTTTGTCTCCTGTGTGTATTCCACTTTCTCCTGTGTGTATCCCCGTTTTTTGTGTGTATGCTCTTCTCTTGTGTTTGTATCTCCCTCTCCTATGTGTATCCTCCTCTCCAGTGTGTATTCGTTTCTCTCCTTTGAGTATCTTCCTCTCTCCTGTGTGTATCCCACTCTTTCTTGTGTGTATCCTCCTCTTTTCTGCGTGTATCTTCCTCTTTTCTGCGTGTATCCTCCCCTTCCCTCTGTCTATGCCCCTCTCTCCTATATGTATCCCCCTCTCCTGTGTTAATCTTCCTCTCTTGTGTGTATTCCACACTATCCTATGTGTATCCCCCATTCCTGTGAGTATCCCACTCTCTTCTCTGTGTATCCCCCACTCCTGTGTGTATCCTCTTCTCTTCTGTGTGTATCTTCCTCTCTCCTCTGTGTATCCTCCTCTCTCCTGTGTGTATCTTTCTCTCTCCTGTGTGTATTCCCCCTCTCCTGAGTGTATCCTTCCTTCTCCTGTGTGTATCCTCGTCTTTCCTGTGTGTATTTTTCTTAATTCTGTGTTCATCCCCCTCGCTTCTGTGTGTATTTCCCTCATTTGTGTGTATCTTTTTCTCCTTTTTATATTTCCCTCTCTTCTCTTTGTATTTCCCCTTTTCTGTGTGAATGCCCCTCTCTTCTGTGTGTATCCTCCTCTAACATGTGCATATCCCTCGCTCCTGTGTGTATCCTTTTCTCCTTAGTGTGTATCCTTTTCTTTCCTGTGCGTACCATTCTCTCTCTTGTGTGTATCCCCCTTCTCTCCTGTGTGTATTTTTTTCTCTTCTGTTTGTATCCCCCTCTCTCATGCAGGTATCCTCCTCTGTGCTGCGTGTATTCTCCTTTCTCCTGCGTGTATCCTCCTGTCTCCTGTGTGTATGCCCCTCTCCTGTGTGAATACTTCTCTCTCCTTTGTGTATTCCCCTCTTTCCTGTGTGGATCTTCCTCTCTCTTTTGTGTATCACCATATCCTGTGTGTATCCTCCTCTCTCCTGTGGTTATCTTTTCTCTTTTCTGTGTGTATGCCCCTCTCTCCTTTGTGTATTTCCCTCACCTGTGTGTATACCCCTCTCTTCCTTGTGTATCCTCCCTCTTCTGTGTTTATACCCCTCTCCATTTTGTGAATTCACGTCTCTCCTGTGCATATCATTCTCTCTCCTGTGTGTATTCTCCTCTCTTTTGTGTGTATCCTCCTCTCTTCTGTGTGTATCCTCCTCTTTCCTGTGTGTATCCTCCCTCTCACCTGTGTGTAACGCCCTCTCTCCTCTGTGTATTAACCTCTCTCTTGTGTATACTCCTCTCTTCTGCGTGTATTTTCCTCTCTTTTTCGTGTATCTTCCGCTCTCCTATGTATATTATTCTCTCTCCTTTCTGTATACCCCTGTCTCTTGTGTGTGGTCCCCTTTCTTTTGTGTGGATCCCTCTCTCTCCTATTTGTATCCCCATTTCCTGTGTGTATACCCTCTCTCCTGTGTATATCCCCCTCTTTTGTGTGTATTTCCCTCTCTCCTGTGTATATTTCCCTGTCTCCTGTATGTATCCAACTCTCCTGCATGTATCCCTCTCTCTCCTGTGTGTATGCCACTCACTTGTGTGTATACTCCTCTCTCCTCTGTGTATCCTCCTTTCTCCTGCGTGTATCCCTCCGCTTTCCTTTCTCCTTTGTGTATTTCCCTCCCCCCTCTCTCCTGTGTGTAACACCCATTCTTTCCTGTGTGTATCACCTTTCTTTCCTGTGTGTATCCCCCTCTTTCTTGTGTGTATCCCCTCTCTCCTGTTTTTTTCTCCTCTCTCCTGTGTGTATCCTCCATTTTCCTGTGTTTATGCCCCTCTCTCCTGTGTGTATCACATTTTCCTGTGTGTATCCTCCACTCTCCTGTGTGTATCCCACTTTCTCCTGTGTGTATCTTTTTTTTTTGAGGGTATGCCCCTTTCTCCTGTGTGTATCTCCCTCTCCTATGTGTATACTCCTATCTCCTCTGTGTATCCTTTTCTCTCCTGTGTGTATCCTCTCTTTTGTGTCTATCCCCCTCTGTCCTTTGTGTATTCTCCTATCTCCTGCGTGTGTCCTCCTTTCTCCTCTGTCTATGCCCCTCTTTCCTATGTATCCCCCTCTCCTGTGTTTATCCACCTCTTTTGTGTGTATCCCATTCTCTCCTCTGTGTATCTCTTTCTCCTGTGCGTACACCCCTCTCTTCTATGTGTATCTCTCACTCCTGTGTGTATCCTCTTCCCTTCTGTTTGTATATTTCTCCCTCCTCTGTGTATACTCCTCTCTACTGTGTGTATCTTCCTCTCTCCTGTGTGTATCCCCCCTCTCCTGTGTGTATCCTTCTCTCTCCTGTGTGTATTCTTTTTTTTCCTGTGTGTATTTCCCTTTCTTTTGTGTGCATCTTCCTCGCTCCTGTGTGTATTTCCCTCTTTTGTGTGTATCACTTTCTCCTTTGTGTATTTCCCTCCCTCCTCTGTGTTCCCCCCTTTCCTGTGGGTACGCCCCTCTCTCCTGTGTGTATCCTTCTCTCACCTGTGCGTATTCCTCGCTCCTGTGTGTATCCTTCTCTCTTTTGTGGTATTCTTTTCTCTCCTGTGTGTATCATTCTCTCTCCTGTGTGTATCCCCTTCAATCCTGTGTGTATTTTTCTCTCTTGTGTGTATCCTCCTCTCTCCTGCGGGTATCCTCCTCTGTGCTGCAAGTATTCTCCACTCTTCTGCATGTATCCTCCTCTCTCCTGTTTGTATACACCACTGCTTTGTGTATACCCCTCTCTTCTGTGTGTATTCCCCTCTCTCCTGTGTGAAACCCCTTTCGCTTGTGTGTTTCACCCTCTCCTGTGTATTTCCTCCTTTCTCCTGTGTGTATCTTCCACTTTCCTGTGTGTATCTTCCTCTGTCCTATATGTATCCCTCTCTCTTTTGTGTGTATGCCCCTCTCTCCTTTGTGTATTCCCCTCACTTTTGTGTGTATACCCTATCTCCCGTGTGTACCCCCCTCTCTTCTGTGAGTATTTTCCTGTCTCCTGTATGTATCCAACTCTCCTGTGTGTATTTCCCTGTCTCCTCTATGATTCCAACTCTTCTATGTGTATCCCCCTCTCTCCTGTGTGTATGCTCCTCTCCTGTGTGTACACTCCTCTCTCCTGTGTGTTTCCTTCTATCTCCTGTGTGTATCCCCCTCCCTCCTGTGTGTATTCCTCCACTTTTCTGTGTTTCTTCCATCTCTCCTGTGTGTATCACCATTCTTTTCTGTGTGTATTACCCCGTTCTCCTCTGTTTATACCCCTGTCACTTGTGTGTATTCTCTCTCTCCTGTTTGTTTTCTCCTCTCTCCTGTGTGTATCTTTTTCTATCCTGGGTTTACGCTTCTCTCTCTTGTGTGTATCACTCTTTCCTGTGTGTGTCCCCCTTTCTCCTGTGTGTATCCCCCTCTTTTGTGTGTATGGCCCTGTCTCCTCTGTGTATTTTTCTCTCCTATGTGTATCTTTTTCTCTCCTGTGTGTATCCTTTTGTCTCCTGTGTGTATCCCCCTCTATCCTGTGTGTATCTCCCTCTCTTCTGTGTGTACTCTCCTCTCTCCTGCGGGTATCCTGTTCTCTTCTCTATGTATGCCCCTCTCTTTTGTATGTATCCCCTCCTATGTGTATTTTTCTCTTCTCTGCATATATCCTTTTCTTCTGTGTGTATCCGCCAATCCTGTGTGTATTCTTTTTTCTTCTGTGTGTATCTTCCTCTCTTCTCTGAGTATCCTTCTCTCTCCTATTGGTGTCTTCCTCTCTCCTGTATGTATCCCCCCTCTGCTGTGTGTATTCTTCTCTCTCCTGTATGTGTCTTCTTTTTTTCTTGTGCATTTCCATTTCTCCTGTGTGCATCCTTCTCACTCCTGTGTGTATTTTTCTCTCCTGTGTGTATCCCCCCTTGTCTGTGTTTATGCCCCACTCCCTTGTGTGTATTCTTTTCTCACCTGTGTGTATCCCTTCCTCCTTTGGGTATTTTCCTCTCTCCTGTGTGTATCCCACTTCTCTCTTGTGTGCATTTTTCTCTCTCCTGTGTGTATCCTCCTCTCTTCTATGGGTATCCTCCTCTGTCCTGGGTGTATGCTTTTTTTACCTGTGTGTGTCCTTTTCTCTCCTGTGTGTATATTCCTCTTTTGCGCGTATACCCCTCTCTCTTACGTGTATTTCCTTGTCTTCTGTGTGGTTCCCCCTCTCTCTTGTGTGTATCGCCCTCTCCCGTGTGTATCCTCCTCTCTCCTGTGTTTATCCGTTTCTCTTCTGTGTGTATCCTTCCTTCTCCTGTGAGTATCCTCCTCTCTACTGTGCGTATTTTCCTCCTCTTTTGTGTATCCCACTCTCTAGTGTGTATCATCTTTCTTCTGTGTGTATGCCCCACTCTTTTGTGTGTATCGCCCTCTCTTTTGTTAGTATCATTCCTCTCACCTGTGTGTATCCCCCCTCTAGCCTTTATGTATCCTACTCTCTTCTGTGTGCATCCCCCTATTTCTTGTGAGTATCCCCCTCTCTCCTGTGTGTATCCTCCATTGTCCTGTGTGTGGACACCCTCTCCTGTGTGTATCCTCCTCTCTCCTGTGTGTATCTTTCTCTCTCTTGTGTGTATCCACCTTTCTCCTATGTGTATCCTTCTCTTTACTGTGTGTATCCTCCCCTTACCTGTGTGTATTCTCCTGTCTCCTGCGTATATCCTCCACTCTCCAGTGTATCCCCCTCTTCTGTGTGTATCCCCCTCTCTCCTGTGTGTATTTCCCTGTACCCTGCATGTATTCAACACTTTTGTGTGTACCCCCTCTCTTCTGTGTGTATCTCCCACTCCTGTGTGGATCTCCTTCTCTTCTGTGTGTATCTTCCTCTGTCCTCTCTGTATCCTTCTTTCTCCTGTGTGTATCTTCCTCTCTACTGTGTGTAACCCCCCTCTCCTGTGTGTATTATTCTCTCTCCTGTGTGTATCCTCCTCTTTGCTGTGTGTATTTCCCTTTCTCCTGTGTGCATCCCTCTCGCATCTGTGTGTATTTTCCTCTTTTGTGTGTATCCCTTTCTCCCTTGTGTATCCCCATCTCTCCTCTGTGTATCCACGCTTTTCTGTGTTTACTCCCCTCCCTTTTGTGTGTATCCTCCTCTCACATGTGTGTATTACTCTCTCCTGTTTGTATCACCTTTTCCTGTGAGTATCTTTCTCTCTTCTGTGTGTACCCCCTTTCTACTGTGTTTATCCCCATTATATGTGTGTTTTCCCCCTCCCCTGTGTGAATCCCCCGCTTTTGTGTGTGTCCTCTTTTCTCCTGTGTGCATCCTTCTCTCTTCTGTGTGTATCCTCGTCTCTTTTTTTGTGTAACCTCCTTTCTTTTTTTGTGTATTCCCATCGTTTCTGTGTGTATCCTCCTCTATCCTGTGTGTATATTCCCTCTCTCCTGTGTGTATCCCCTCTCTCCTGTGTGTATCTCCCTCTCTCCTCTGTGTATCCTCCTCTCTTCTGTGTGTATCTTCTTCTCTCCTGTGTGTATCCCCATCTCTTTTGTGTGTATCCTCCTCTCTCCTGTGTGTAACTTTTCTCTCTCCTGTGTGTATGCCACTCTCTCCTTTGTGTATTCCCGTCACCTGTGTGAATGCTCCTCTCGCCTGTGTGTATTCCCCTCTCTCCTGTGTGTATCACCCTCTCTACTGTGTGAATTTCCCTCTATTCTGTGCGTAGCCTTCTCTGTCCTGTGTGTATGCTCCTCTTTTTTGTGAATCCTCCTCTTTCCTGTGTGTATCTTCCTATCTCCTGTGTGTATCACACCACTCTCCTGTGTGTAACGCCCTCTCTCGTGTGTTTATTTCCCTCTCTTCTGTGTGGATCCCCATCCCTCCTGTGTGTATCTTCCTTTTCTGTGTGAATCCCCCTCTCTCCTGTGTGTATCCACCTCTCCTGTGTGTATCCCCTTTTCTGTTGTGTGTATTTTCCTGTCTCCTTTACGTATCCAACGCTCCTGTGAGAATCCCCCTTCCTTCTCTGTGTATGCCTCTTTTCTGTGTGTATACTCCTCTCTCCTTTGTGTATCCTCCAATCTCCTGCATGTTTTTTCCTCTCTTCTATTTGTATCCTTCTCTCTTTTATGTGTATCCTCCTCTATTTTGTATTTATCCTTTTTCCTCTGTGTGTATCCTTCTCTCTCCTGTGTGTATTCCCCTTTCATTTGTGTGTATGCTTCACTCTCCTGTGTGTATCCCCCTCTCTTCTTTGTGTATCCCCCCACTATTCTGTGTGTATCCTCCTCTCTCCTGTGCATAAGCCACTCTCTCTTATGTGTATTTTTCTCTCCTGTGTGTATTCCCCTCTCTTCTGTGTGTATCCACCTTTCTTCTGTGTTTATCTTTCTCGCCTGTGTGAATCCCTCTCTCTCCTGTGTGTTTCTTCTCTTCTTTGTGTATCCTCTTCTTTCCTGTGTGGATCCTCCTATCTCCTGTGTGTATTCTCCTCTATTTTGTTTGTATGCCCCTCTCTCCTGTTTGTATACCCATATCTTTTGTGTATCTTCCTCTCTCCTGTGTGTATTTCCCTGTCTTTTGTATGTATCCAATCCTCCTGTGTGTATTTTCCTCTCTCTTTTGTGTATGCCCCTCTCCTGTGTGTTTACTTTTCTCTCTTGTGTGTATCCTCCTCTCTTTTGTGTGTATTCTTCTCTCTACTGTGTTTATCCCTCCTCTCTCCTGTGTGTTTTCCCCTTCTTTCCTGTGTGTAACACCTTTTTTTCTGTGTATATACCTCCTTTCTCCTGTCTGTATCCCCCTCTTTTGTGTGTATCCCCTCTCTTCTGTGTGTTTCCTCCTCTCTCCTGTGTGTATCCTTTTATCTCCTGTATTTACACCACTCTCTCCTGTGTGTATCACCATTTCCTTTGTGTATACTTTTCTCTCCTGTGTTTATCCCCATTTCTTTTTTGTTTATCACCCTTTTATGTGTTTATGCCCCTCTCTCCTGTGTGTATTTTTTATCCTGTGTGTATTCCTCTCTTTCCTGGGTGTATTTCCTTATCCTGTGTGTATCCTCCCCTCTCCTGTGTGAATCCCCCTCTCTCCTGTGTGTACCCTCCTCTCTCCTGTGTGTATCACCCCTCTCCTTTTTGTATCTCCCACTACCCTGTGTGAATTCTTCTGTTTCCTGTTTGTATCCTTTCCTTTTTTGTGTGTATTTCTCTCTCTCCTGTGTATTCTTCTCTCTCCTGGGTGTATCCTCTCTCTCCTGTGTGTATTCTTTTCTCTGCTGTGTGTATTTTTCTTTCCCCTGTGTGTACGCTACTCTTTTTCTGTGTGTCCCCCTCTCCTGTGTGTATCCTTTTCTCTCCTGTGTATATACCCCTTTCTCCTGTGTGAATCCCCCTCTTCTGTGTGTATGCCTCTCTTTCCTCTTGTTATTCCCTCCTCCTGTGTGTATCCTCCTCTCTCCTGTATGTGTCCTTTTCTCTCATCGGTGTGTCCTTCTCTTTTTTGTGTGTATCCCCCTCTCCTTTGTTTATCTTTCTGACTTCTGTTTGCGTCCTCCTTTCTCCTATGTGTACCCTTCTTTCTCGAGTGTGTATCACCCCTTTCTGTGTGTATCCTCTTCTCTCTTGTGTGTATTTCTCTCTCTCCTGTGTGTATTCTCCTCTCTTTTCTCTGTATCCTCCACTCTCTTGTGTGCATCCTCCTCTCTTCTGCGTGTATCCTCCTGTCTCCTGTTTGTATCCTTCCCTCTTTTGTGTGTATTCTCTTCTCTTCTGCGTGTATCCTTCTTTCTCGTGTGTGTCTCCTCCTCTCTTCTGTATGTATCCTTCTCTCTCCTATGTGCCTTCTCCTCTCTCTTGTGTGTATCCTTTTCTTTCCTGTGTGTATGCTTCTCTCTCCTGTGGGTATCAATTCTCTCTCATGTGCGTATCCCTTTTCTCCTGTGTGTAACCCCATCTCTCCTTTGTGTATTCTTTTCTCTCCTCTGTTTATTCCCTACTCTACTTTGTGTATATTTTTGTGTGTTTATCCTCTTCTCTCCTGTGTGGACCCCCTCTCTGCTGTGTGTACCCTCAACAATCCTGTGTGGCTCACCACTCTTCGTGTGTATCCCCCCCTCTCCTGTGTATATGTTCTCTTTTGTGTGTATGCCCCACTTCTGTGTGTATCCACGTCTCTCCTGTGTGCATTCTCTTCTCTCCTGTGTGGATCTTTCTCACTCTTGTGTGTATTCTCTGTCGTTTGTATGTATCCTTCTCTCTGCTGTTTGTATTCTCCTCTCTCCTGTGTGTATCCATCTTTCTCATGTGTGTATCCTCTATACTCCTTTGTGAACCCTCATCTCTCCTGTTTATATCACCACTCTCCTGTGTGTATCCTTCTCTCTTCTGTGTGTATCCTTTTGTCTACCGTGTGTATCCTTCCCTCTTTTGTGTGTACCCTCTTGTCTCCTGTGTCTTTCCTATTCTTTCCTGTGTAAATCTTCCTCACTCCTGTGTGCATTCCCCTCTCCTGTGTGTACCCTTCTCTCTCCAGTGCGTATCCTCTTTTTTCCTGTGTGTATCCTCTTCTGTCCTCTGCATATCATTTTTCTCTCCTGTGTATATCAACTCTCTCTTTTTTGTGTATCTCCCCTCTCTCCTGTGTGTATCCCCTTCTCTCCAGTTTGTGTCCCCCACTTTCCTTTGTGTATCCCCTCTCTCGTATGTGTAACTCCCTCCCTTTTCCGTGTATACTGTCTCTCTCCTGTGTGTATTTTCCTCTCCCCTCTGTGTATCCCCTCTCTCCTGTGTGTATTCTTCTCTCTGCTGTGTGTATCCTTTTTTCTCCTGTGTGTACGCTTCTCTCTCCTGTGTGTTTCTTCCTGTTCTGTGTGTATCTTCCTCTCTTTTCTGTTTATCCTTCTTTCTCCTGTGTATGTCACCCTCTCCTGGGTGTATGCCCCTCTCTCCTGTGTTTATTTATTTATTTTGTGTTTATTTTTCTCTCTCTTTTGTGTATCCTCCTCTCTCCTCTGTGTATCCCCTACTCTCCTGTGTGTATCCCCTCTGCTTTATTTATCCTCTTCTCTCCTTTGTGTACCCACTGTCTCCTGTTTGTACCCTCCACTCTCCTGTGTGTATCATCCCTCTCTCGTGTTATTTTTTGACTCTCCAAACGAAGGACCATATGCAATGGACTAGTGATTATTCTTCACATGTGCAATATTTGAAGTGGTTCTGTGTATTACTCAGCATTACATATAATTAGAGTTCTTATGAAATAGACTCCTGATTACTACACAGGTGTGTATTATACAGGAAGGCACTTAATTCATGGCTATCTTAAACAGTGTTCTGATTACTCCATAAAAGTTTATTATTCACTGAATCTTTGAATGAGAGGCCATAAAAAATAGACACCGTACTATTGCTTTATTGTGAATTATTCTAAAAGGTTCTAAATCATTGGTAGTATAAAATAGAATTCTGAGAATTCCCCAGGTTTGTGTCATTCAGGGAGGCACAGAATTAGAGGACATAAAAAAATTCTCGACTATTACCCTAGTGTGGATTATTCACTGAGGATCTAAATGAGTGGCTACATGAAGTAGACTCTTAACTCTTCCGCTGGTGTGTATTATTGAATGAGACTCTTACTAAGTGGGCATAAAAAAGAGACTCAGGTGTATTGCGCAGGTGTTCATTACTTACTGAGACTCTGAATGTGTAGGCATTTGAAGTAGACCCTTGACTGTTTCTGAGGGGAGTATTATTCACAGAGGCCCAGAACGAGTGGCCATGTGAAAGAGATTCCTTACTTTTCAGATAAACATATTCACTAAAACTCTGAAAGAGTGGCCTTCTGAAATAGAACCCATTTTACTCCACAGTTGTGCATAAGTTTTTGATTCACCAAACGAACCACCATATGAAACAGACAATTGATTATTCCCCACATGTGCAGTGTTCGAAGTGGTTCTGTATGAGTGTCCATATCAAATAGTCTCATGACTCTCACATATGTGTGTATCATTCACGGAGCTGCCTAATTTGGGGCTACCTTCAATAGGGTCCTCACTCCTCCACAGCTGTTTGTTATGCACTGAAGCTCTTAATAAGAGGCCATATGAAATAAACTCCTTACTATTGCCCCATTTTGCATTATTTGGTAATGCTGTCAAGGAGTGTCCATATGACATGGTCTCTGACTATTCCCAAGGTGTGTATTGTTCAGTCAGATTCTCAACGCATAACCACATAAAATAGACTCCTGACTCTGTTCTCTTCTCTATTTCTCAGCTCTGCATTTTCCACTGAGTCGCTGGGTGAACAGTCATATCAAATAGTCTCCAGACAATTCTCCAGGTGTGCATTATTCAGTGAGTCTCTTAATAAGTGGCTATATTTAATAGAATCCTGAGTATTTTCAGATCTATATAATTCTTCACTGAGTAACTGAATAAGTTGCCATGTCAAGTACTCTCCTGACATTTCTATACGTCTGTATTATTGTGTTATGCTCTGAATGTGTGGCCATAAAATAGAGACTCCTATACACTACTCAGGCGTGAGTTTTTACATTTGGCTGTAAATAAGTGGCTATACAAAACAGAATCTTGACTTTCCCAAGGTGTCTGTTATACAGATAGGCTCTGAGTATGTGGCTATATGAAATAGAATTCTGACTACAATACAGGTGTTTTTTACTCAATGAACCTCGGAAGGAATGACACATGTAATAGCGTCCAGAGTATTCCACAGGTATTTATTATTCACCGACGCTCTGAATTTTTGGCCATATGAAATTGATTCCTGACTCATCTACAGGCCTGTATTATTGACTATGACTGTAAATATTTGGGAATATGGAATAGACTAGTGACTATTTCAACGTTGTCTATTACTGAATCAGGCTTTGATTTTGTGGCCATATAAAATAGACTAGTGTCAATTCCACACGTGTGCATTATTTTCTTAGGCTGTAAATGAGAGGCTATGTAAAGTACACTCCTAACAGTTCCCCAGGTGTGTGTCACTCACTGAGGATCTTTTTCTCTGACCATATGAAACAGAAGTCTGTCTGTCTCAAATAATTTTATTATTCAGTGAATCTCTGAATGAGTGGCTATATGAAATAGACTACTGAGAACTTTGCATTTGTGCATTATTCATTGAGGTTCCGAGTCAGTGGCCATATAAAATGTAATCCTGACTAAACCACACGTGCATATTATTCACTGAGGCTATGAATGTGATTTTAAACGAAATAGACTCCTGGCTACTACACAGGTCTGCATTATTTACCGATGCTCTGAATGAATGCCCATCCAAAATAGACTCCAAATTATTTTTCAGGTGTGTATTATTCAGTGAGCCTCAGAAGAGGTGGCCATAATAATTAGATTTCTTACTATATCAATGGTCTCTCTTATGCACTGAGGTTCTGAATATGTGTCTACATGAAAGAGTCTCCTGACTACACCACATATTTCAATGACACATTGAATGAGAGGCCACAAGAAAAAGTCTCCTGACTATGCCACAGGTGTGCATTATTTAGTGAGACTCTGAATCAGGAGGTACAAGTAAATGCTGACTATTTATCCAGGTGTGTACATTTAGTGAGAATCTCAACGGGTAGACATAGGAAAGAGACATCTGACTAATCCGCAGGTGTGAATTATTTAGTGATTCTCTGAATGAGTGGCCATGAAACATAGACTACAGACTATATCACAAGTGTGTAATATTCAGTAAGGCTGTGAATGAGGGGACATATAAAAAATGTTTGACTATTACCCTGGTGTGGATTATTCACTAAAAATCTAAATGAGTGGCTACATGAAGTAGACTCTTAACTCTTCCCCAGGTGTGTATTATTGAATGAGACTCTGATTAAGTGGGCATAAAAAAGAGACCAAGATGTATTGCCCAGGGGTTCATTACTTACAGAAACTCTGAATGTGTAGGCATTTGAAGTAGACACTTGACTGTTTCTGAGGGGAGTATTACTCACAGAGGCCCAAAACGAGTGGCCATGTGAAAGAGATTCCTGACTTATCAGATACACATGATATTCACTAAAACACTGAAAGAGTGGTTTTATGAAATAGACCGCATTTTACTCCAGAGGTGTGCATTATTTTTGACTGTGCAAACGAACCACCATATGAAATAGACTAGTGATTATTCCCCACATTTGCAATATTCGAAGAGGTTTTGTATGAGTGTCCATAACAAATAGTCTCCTGACTCTCACACATGTGTGTATCATTCACGGAGCTCTTTTATTTGGGGCTACCGTCAATAGGGTCCTCACACCTCCACAGCTGTTTATTAGGCACTGAAGCTCCGAATGAGAGGCCTTATGAAATAGACTCCTTACTATCGCCCAATTGTGCTTTATTCGGTAATGCTGCAATTGATTGGCCATATGACCTGGACTCTGACTATTCCCAAGGTGTGTATTGTTCAGTCAGTTTCTGAACGAGTGACCACATAAAATAGACTCCTGACTCTGTCCTCTTGACTATTTCTCAGATCTGCCTTTTCCACAGAGTCGCTGGGTGAACGGTCATATCAAATAGTCTCCAGACAATTCTCCAGGTGTGCATTATTCAGTGAGTCTCTTAATAAGTGGCTATATATAATAGAATCCTGAGTGTTTTACAGATATATGTAATTCTTCACTGAAGAACTGAATAAGCGGCCATGTCAAGTACACGGCTGATATTTCCATACATCTGTATTATTCTGTGAGGCTCTGAATGAGTGGCCATAAAATAGAGACTTCTATATACTACTCAGGCGTGAGTTATTACATTCGGCTGTAAATGAGTGGCTATACGAAATAGAATCCTGACTTTCCCAAGGTGTCTGTTATTCAGTTAGGCACTGAGTATGTGGCTATACAAAATAGAATTCTGACTACAATACAGGTGTTCTTTACTCAATGAACCTCTGAAGAAATGCCACATGTAATAGCGTCCAAATTATTCCTCAGGTATTTAATATTCACTGATGCTCTGAAACTTTGGCCATATGAAATGTTATTCTGACTAGTCTACCGGCGTATATTGGTGACACTGACTCTAAAAATTTGGGCATATGGAATAGACTAGTGACTATTCCAAAGTTGTTTATTACTGACTCAGGTTTTGATTTTGTGGCCATATAAAATAAACTAGTGTCTATTCCACACGTGTGCATTATTCTCTTAGGCTGTAAAAGAGAGGCTATGTAAAGTACACTCCTAACACTTCCCCAGGCGTGTGTCACTCAGTAACGCTCTCTTGTATGACCATATGAAACAGGAGGCAGTCCATCTCAAATAATTTTATTATTCAGTGAATCTCTATATGAGTGGCTATATGAAATAGACTGCTGAGTACTTTACATTTGTGCATTATTCATTGAGGTTATGAGTCAGTGGCCATATAGAATGCAATCCTGACTAATCCTCACGTGCATATTATCCACTCAGGCTATGAATGTGTTTAAAAATGAAATAGACTCAGGGTTACTCCACAGGTGTGCATTATTTATCGATGCTCTGAATCAATGTCCATCGAAAATAGACTCCAAATTATTCTCCAGGTGTGTATTATTCAGTGAGGCTAAGAAGATGTGGCCATACTAATTAGATTTCTTACTATATCAACGGTCTGTCGTATGCACTGAGGCTCTGAATATGTGTCTACATAAAAGAATCTCCGGACTACACCACATTTTTTAATGACTCATGGAATCACAGGCCACAGCAAAAAGTCTCCTGACTATTCCACAGGTGTGCATTATTTAGTGAGACTCTGAATGAGGAGATACACGTAAATCCTGACTATTTATCCAGGTGTGTATATTTAGTGAGGCTCTCAACCGGTAGCCGTAGGAAAGAGACTTCTGACTATTCCGCCAGTGTGAATTATTTAGTGGTTCTCTGAATGAGTGGCCATAACATATAGATTCCAGACGATATCACAAGTGTGTAATATTCAGTGAGGCTGTGAAAGAGGGGCCATATGAAACAGAATTCTAATGACACCACATGTGCGTTATTCAGTCTTTGTCTGAATGAGTAGCCGTATGATATAGACACCTCATTATTCTCCATGTGTGCATTATTCCAACCGGTTTGGTATGTGTGTCCATACCAAATAGACTCCTCAGACTCCCCCAGGTGTGTATTACTCATTATTTTACAGAATTAGAATTCATATGGAATAGACTCCTGACTACAACCCAGGTGTGTGTCATTCAGGAAGGCACTTATATCATGGCTATCTTAAACAGCGTCCTGATTACTCCATAGAAGTTCATTATTCACTGAAACGCTGAATGAGAGGCCATACAAAATAGACACCTGACCATTGCTCCATTGTGAATTATTCAATAAGGTTCTAAATGAGTGGTAGTGTGAAATAGTATCCGGAGAATTCCCCAGGTTTGTGTCATTCAGGGAGGCACAGAATGAGTGGCCATATAAAAAGTGTTCGACTATTACCCTGGTGTGGATTATTCACTGAGGATCTAAATGAGTGGCTACATGAAGTAGACTCTTAACTCTTCCCCAGGTGTGTATTATTGAATGAGACTCTGACTAAGTGGGGATAAAAAAGAGGCTCAGGTGTATTGCCCAGGTGTTCTTTACTTACAGAGACTCTGAATGTGTAGGCATTTGAAGTAGACCCTTGACTGTTTCTGAGGGGAGTATTATTCACTGAGGCCCATAACGAGTGGCCATGTGAAAGAGATTCCTGACTTACCAGATATACATGTTATTCACTAAAACGCTGAAAGAGTGGTTTTATGAAATACACCGCATTTTACTCCACAGGTGCGCGTTATTTTTGACTTTCCAAATGAACCACCATATGAAATCCTGACGAATGCACACGTTAATATTAGCCACTGTGGCAATGAATGAGTGTCCTAACAAAATAGACTCCTGGCTGCTTCAGAGGTGTACATCATTTCCCGAGGCTCTGAATATATGTCCATCGAAAATAGACTCCAAATTATTCCGCAGGTGTGTATTATTCAGTGAGGCTCAGAATATGTTTCCATATCAATTAGATTCCTTACTATATCAAATGTCTGTCTTATTCACTGAAGCTCTGAATATGTGTCTACACGAAATAGACTCCTGACTGCACTACATTATTCAGTGACAATCCGAATAAGAGGCCACATGAAAAAGTCTCCTGACTATTCCACAGGTGTGCATTATTTAGTGAGACTCTGAATGAGGGGATAAAGAAAAATCCTGACTATTTCTGCAGGTGTGTATACATTGTGAGGCTCCTAACGAGTGGCCATAGGAAAGAGACTTCTGACTATTCCACAGGTGTGCATTATTTAGTGATTCTCTGAATGAGTGGCCATAAAAAATAGACTACAGACTATATCACAAGTTTGTAATATTCACTGAGGCTGTGAAAGAGGGGCCATATGAAACAGCCATCTAACTACTCCACATGTGCATTATTCACAGTTTGTCTGAATGAGTAGTTGTATGACAAAAACTCTGCATTATTATCCACGTGTGCATTAATCAAACAGGCTCTGTTTGAGTCTCCATACCAAATAGAATCCTGACACTTCCCCAGGTGTGAATTACACAGCAATACACAAAATTAGAGTTCATATGAAATAGACTCCTGTATATCACACAGGTGCGTATCATTAAGCAAGGCACTTAATTCGTGGCTATGTTAAAGAGCATCCTGATTACTCCATAGAAGTTTACTATTCACTGAAACTTTGAATGATAGACCATATAAAATAGACACGTGACTATTGCTCCAATGTGAATTATTAAATAAGGTTCTAAATGAGTGATAGTATCTAATCTAATCCTGAGGAATCTTCAGGTGTATATCACTCAGTGAGGCACAAAGTGAGTGGCCATATAAAAAATGCTCGACTATTACCGTGGTGTGCATTATTCACTGAGGCTCTAAATGAGTGGCGACATGAGGTAGACTCTTAACTCTTCCCCAGGTGTGTATAATTGAATGAGTCTCTGACTAAGTGGGCATAAAAAAGAGACTCAGGTGTATTTCACAGGTGTTCATTATGTACAGAGACTTTGAATGTGTTGACATTTGAAGTAGACCCTTGACTATTTTTGAGGGGAGTATTCTTCACAGAGGCCCTGAACGAGTGGCCATGTGAAAGAGATTCCTGATTTATAAGATATACATACTATTCACTAAAACACTGAAAGAGTGGCCTTATGAGAGGCAAGATAGCGTCATAGAGGTGACTCAGGATTGCAGCTCTCAGTGAAAACGCAGAGGCTGCTGCAGGTATACCCCAGACAAGCAGGGCCTGGAGTGGACCTCAGCACTCATACAGCAGAGAGGATAGATCATTAGAGGGAAAACTAAGTAACAGAAATACTTCATCATCAACAATCTCATGGTCCACACAGAGACCCAATTGAAAAATCAGCCACTACTAAGACGACAGGCCGATAAATCCATAAAGATGGGAAGAAACCAGCGCAAAAAGGAGAAAAGCACCCGAAACCAAAACACCTCACCTCCAAATAAGGACCAAAACTCCTCACCAGCAAGGGAACAAAGCTGGACGGAGAATGAATGTGACGAAAAGACGGAATCAGACATCAGAAAGTGGATAATGAGAAACTTCAGTGAGCCAAAGGAACATGTTCTAAACCAGTGCAAAGAACACAAACAGATGGAGAAACATTCCATGTTCGTGGTTAGGAAGAATCAATATCGTGAAAACGGCTATACTGCCCAAAGTAATTTACACAATCAATGCTATCCCCATCAAACTACCATTGAATTTCTTCACAGAACTGGAATAAACCACCATGAATTTCATATGGAACCAAAAAAGAGCCCGGATAGCCAAGTCAATTCTAAGCAAAAAGAACACAGCAGGAGGCATCACGCTACCAGACTTCAAACTATACTAGAAGGTTACAGTAATCAAAACAGCATGGTACTGGTACCAAAACAGAGATATAGACCAATGGAACAGAACAGAGGCATCGGAGGCAACACAACACATCTACAACCATATTATCTTTGATAAACCAGACAAAAACAGGCAATGGGGAAAGGATTCCCTAGTTAACAAATGGTGTTGAGAAAACTGGCTAGCCATGTGCAGAAAGCAGAAACTGGACCCCTTCCTGACACCTTACACTAAAATTAACTCCAGATGGATTAAAGACTTAAACGAAAGACCTGACACCATAAAAACCCTAGAAGAAAATCTAGGGAAAACCATTCAGGACAGAGGAGTAGGCAAGGACTTCATGAACAAAACAACAAAAGCATTGGCAACAAAAGCCAAAATAGACAAATGGGACATAATCAAACTCCACAGCTTCTGCACAGCAAAACAAACTGTCACTAGAGTGAATCGGCAACCATCAGAATGGGAAAAAATCTTTGAAGTTTACGCATCTGACAAAGGGCTGATATCCAGAATTTACAAAGAACTCAAACAAATTTACAGAAAAAAAACAAACAAGCCCATTCAAAAATGGGCAAAGGATATGAACAGAAACTTTACGAAAGCAGACATACATGAGGCCAGCAAACATATGAAAAAGTGCTCATCGTCACTGGTCATTAGAGAGATGCAAATCAAAACCACATTGCGATACAATCTCACACCAGTTAGAATGGCGATCATTAAGAAATCTGGAGACAGCAGATGCTGGAGAGGATGTGGAGAAATAGGAACACTCTTACACTGTTGGTGGGAGTGTAAATTAGTTCAACCATTGTGGAAGAAAGTGTGGCGATTCCTCAGGGACCTAGAAATAGAAATTCCATTTGACCCAGCAATCCCATTACTGGGTATCAATCCAAAGGGCTATAAATCGTTCTACTATAAGGACACATGCACACGAATGTTCATTGTAGCACTGTTTACAATAGCAAAGACCTGGAACCAACCCAAATGCCCAACGATGATAGACTGGACTGGGAAAATGTGGAACATATACACCATGGAATATTAAGCAGCAATCAAAAATGATGAGTTTGTGTCCTTTGTAGGGACATGGATGAATCTGGAGAACATCATTTTCAGCAAACTGACACAAGAACAGAAAAAGAAATACCGCATATACTCACTCATAGGTGGGTGAGAAAAATGAGAACACGTAGACACAGAGAGGCGGTCTACTATACACTGGGGACTGTTGGGGGGAATGGGGGAGGGACAACAGGGGGGCCTGGGGGGGATAGCCTGGGGATGAATTCCAAGTGTGGGTGAAGGGGAGGAAAGCAGCAAAGCACACTGCCATGTGTGTACCTATGCAACTATCTTGCTCGTTCTGCACATGTACCCCCAAACCTATAATGCAATAAAAACTAAAAAAAAAAAAGATTAAAAAAAAAAAAAAGAAACAACCAGTTCCAGCCGTCCTAAAACCATACCAAATGCTAAAGACCATCAACAAAATGAAGAATGTATATGAACCAACGGGAAAAACAGCCAGCTAGCATTAAAATGGCAGTATCAAATTCACACATAACAATATTAACCCTGAATATAAATGGGCTAAATGAACCAATCAAAAGTCACAGACTGGCAAATTGGATAAAAAACCAAAACCCATCGCTGTGCTGTATCCAGGAAACCCACCTCACATGCAAAGATACACAAAGGCTCAAAATAAAGGGATGGAGGAAGATTTACCAAGCAAATGGAGAGCAAAAAAAAGCAGGAGTTGCAATTCTCATCTCTGATAAAATAGACTTTAACGTAACAAAGATCAAAAGCGACAAACAAGGTCATTACATAATGGTAAAAGGATCGATACAACAAGAAGAGCTAACGATCCTAAATATATATGGACCCAATGTAGGAGCACACAGATATATAAGGCAAGTTCTTAATGACTTACAAAGGGACTTAGACTCCCACACAATAATAGTGGGAGACTTTAACACTCCACTGTCAATAGCAGACAGATCAACCAGACAGAAAATTAACAAGGATATCCAGGACTTGAACTCAGACCTGGAACAAGCAAACCTGATAGACATTTACAGAACTCTCCACCCCAAATCCACAGAATATACATTCTTCTCAGCACCACATCACACCTACTCCAAAATTGACCACATAATTGGAAGTAAAGCACTCCTCAGCAAGTGGAAAACAACGGAAATCATAACAAACAGTCTCTCAGACCATAGTGCAATCAAGTTGGAACTCAGAATTCAGAAAATAACTCAGAACCGCACAGCTTCATGGAAACTGAACAATTGGCTCTTGAATGTTGATTGGATAAACAATGATATGAAGGCAGATTATCTTCTAGGGTTTTTATGGTGTCAGGTCTTACGTTTAAGTATTCAGGATATAGGAGTAGGCAAGGACTTCATGAACAAAACACCAAAAGCATTGGCAACAAAAGCCAAAATAGACAAATGGGACCTAATCAAACTCCACAGCTTCTGCACGGCAAAAGAATCAGTCACTAGAGTGAATCGGCAACCATCAGAATGGGAAAAAATCTTTGCTGTTTACGCATCTGACAAAGGGCTGATATCCAGAATTTACAAAGAACTCAATGAGATTTACAGGAAAAAAACAAACAAGCCCATTCAAAAATGGGCAAAGGATATGAACAGAAACTTTACGAAAGCAGACATACATGAGGCCAGCAAACATATGAAAAAGTGCTCATCGTCATTGGTCATTAGAGAGATGCAAATCAAAACCACATTGAGATACCATCTCACACCAGTTAGAATGGCGATCATTAAAAAATCTGGAGACAGCAGGTGCTGGAGAGGATGTGGAGAAATAGGAAGACTCTTACACTGTTGGTGGGAGTGTAAATTAGTTCAACCATTGTGGAAGACAGTGTGGCGATACCTCAGGGACCTAGAAATAGAAATTACATTTGACCCAGCAATCCCATTACTGGGTATCTATCCAAAGGACTATAAATCGTTCTACTATAAGGACACATGCACACGAATATTCATTGCAGCACTGTTTACAATAGCAAAGACCTGGAACCAACCCAAATGCCCAAAGATGATAGACTGGACTGGGAAAATGTGGCACATATATACCATGGAATATTATGCAGCAATCAAAAATGATGACTTTGTGTCCTTTGTAGGGACATGGATGAATCTGGAGAACATCATTGTCAGCCAACTGACACAAGAACAGAAAAAGAAATACCGCATATACTCACTCATAGGTGGGTGAGAAAAATGAGAACACGTGTACACAGAGAGGCGGTCTACTATACACTGGGGACTGTTGGGGGGAATGGGGGAGGGACAGCAGGGGAGGCTTGGGGGAATAGCCTGGGGATGAATACCAAGTGTGGGTGAAGGGGAGGAAAGCAGCAAAGCACACTGCCATGTATATACCTATGCAACTATCTTGCTCGTTCTGCACATGTACCCCCAAACCTACAATGCAATAAAAATTTTAAAAAAAAAAGAAATGAAGGCAGAAATAAAGAAGTTCTTTGAAACCAACGAGAATGAAGACACAACCTACCAGAATCTCTGGGACACATTTAAAGCAGTCTGTAGAGGAAAATATATAGCAATAAGTGCCCACATGAGAAGAGTGGAGAGATCCAAAATTGACACCCTGTCGTCAAAATTGAAAGAGCTAGAGGAGCAAGATCAAAAAAGCTCAAAACTAGCCGAAGTCAAGAAATAATTAAGATTAGAGCAGAACTGAAGGAGATAGGGACAAGAAAAACCCTTCAAAAAATCAATAAATCTAAGAGCTGGTTTTTCGAAAAGATCAACAAAATAGACCACTAGCCAGACTGATAAAAAAGAAGAGAGAGAACAACCAAATAGATGCAATTAAAAACGATAAAGGGGAAATCACCACAGATTCCACAGAAATTCAAACCATCATCAGAGAATACTACAAACAACTCTATGCACATAAACCAGTAAATCAGGAAGAAGTGGATAAATTCATGGACTCCTGTGTCCTCCCAAGCCTAAACCAGGAGGAAGCCGAAACTATGAATAGACCAACAACAAGGCCTGAAGTTGAGGCAGCAATTAAGAGCCTACCACACAAAAAAAGCCCAGGTCCAGATGGGTTCCCAGCCGAATTCTACCAGACACACAAAGAGGATCTGGTACCATTCCTTCTGAAACTATTCCAAATAATCCAAAAAGAGGGAACCCTTCCCAAATCATTTTATGAGACCAACATCATCCTGATACCAAAACCTGGCAGAGACTCAACAAGAAAAGAAAATTTCAGGCCAATATCCATGATGAACATAGATGCAAAAATCTTCAATAAAATACTGGCAAACCGATTGCAACAGCACATTAAAAAAACTTATCCATCATGATCAAGTAGGATTCATCCCGGGGATGCAAGGCTGGTTCAACATACGCAAGTCTATAAATGTAATTAACCACATAGAAGCAAAAACCAAAACCACATGATTATCCCAATTGATGCAGAGAAGGCATTTGACAAAATTCAACAGCCTTTATGCTAAAAACCCTCAATAAACTTGGTATTGATGGAACATATCTCAAAGTAATAAAAGCTATTTATGACAAACCAACAGCCAATATCATACTTAATGGGCAAAAACAGGAAGCATTCCCTTTGAAATCTGGCACTAGACAAGGATGCCCTCTCTCACCACTTCTATTCAACATAGTACTGGAAGTTCTAGCCAGAGCAATCAGGCAAGAAAAAGAAATAAAGGGTATTCAAATAGGAAAGTCGGAAGCCAAATTGTCTCTATTTGCAGACGACATGATAGTATACCTAGAAGACCCCATCACTTCAGCCCAAAAGCTCCTGCAACTGATAAGCAACTTCAGCAAAGTCTCAGGATATAAAATCAATGTGCAAAAATCACAAGCATTCCTATACACCAATAACAGACTTAAAGAGAACCAAATCAAGAACGAACTGCCATTCACAACTGCTACAAAGAAAATAAAATGCCTAGGAATACAACTCACTAGGAATGTAAGGGACCACTTTAAGGAAAACTACAAACAACTGCTCAACGAAATAAGAGAGGACACAAACAGATGGAGAAACATTCCATGTTCGTGGTTAGGAAGAATCAATATCGTGAAAATGGCTGTACTGCCCAAAGTAATTTACCCAATCAATGCTATCCCCATCAAACTACCATTGAATTTCTTCACAGAACTGGAAAAAAACACCATGAATTTCATATGGAACCGAAAAAGAGTCCGCATAGCCAAGTCAATTCTAAGCAAAAAGAACACAGCAGGAGGCATCACGCTAGCAGACTTCAAACTATACTACAAGGCTACAGTAATCAAAACAGCATGGTACTGGTACCAAAACAGAGATATAGACCAATGGAACAGAACAGAGGCATCGGAGGCAAAACAACACATCTACAACCATATTATCTTTGATAAACCAGACAAAAACAGGCAATGCGGAAAGGATTCCCTATTTAATAAATGGTGTTGGGAAAACTTGCTAGCCATGTGCAGAAAGCAGAAACTGGACCCCTTCCTGACACCTTACACTAAAATTAACTCCAGATGGATTAAAGACTTAAACGTAAGACCTGACACCATAAAAACACTAGAAGAAAATCTAGGCAAAACCATTCAGGACATAGGAGTAGGCAAGGACTTCATGAACAAAACACGAAAAGCATTGGCAACAAAAGCCAAAATAGACAAATGGGACCTAATCAAACTCCACAGCTTCTGCACGGCAAAAGAAACAGTCACTAGAGTGAATCAGCAACCATCAGAATGGAAAAAAATTTTTGCAGTTTACGCATCTGACAAAGGGCTGATATCCAGAATTTACAAAGAACTCAAACAGATTTACAGGAAAAAAACAAACAAGCCCATTCAAAAATGGGCAAAGGGGACCCGGCAAGATGGCGTCGTAGAAGCAACTCAGGATTGCAGCTCTCAGTGACGGCACAGAGGGTGAGTCCTAGCCGCATTCTCGGATGGACTTTTCTAGCCCACAGAGCGTTGAAAGTCCCACAGGACGCTAGTAAAGTAAAATCGGCTAACGCAGCAGGACCCGGCACGGAACTCACTGGTCTGGGCGCCCTGTTAAACCGGCAATCTGAGAGTTTGAAGGGCAGATTGGCGCGTCCATCTGATTGAAGGGGACTTGGACAGTGAGCCAGACCAGGAGTTTCCTGGGAGTTTCCTGGGAAGCGTGATCTGAGCCGGTGAAGTTGGCAGCGGCACGGGAGATCGCACGGGTCCCAGTGCCCTATCAGCAGGCTCCTGGGGCGCCAGTGAGAGAGTCGAACTTTAAGCTCGCGGAGAGGCAGGGAGAGAGAGAGAGGACGGACTCTGAGGCAGGGAGCTGGGTAATCAGGCTCAGCGAGTCCCACCCTCACAGGGACAAGCAGGGCAATGACTGGAGACGCTTGGCGCTGAGAGTTTTGCTGCCGGCATCTAGGACAGTGCAGCCCGGTGAGGGAGGGTCGTCCACCACCGCTGACACTATCCGCCCCTATTGAAGTACCGCCCAGGGCCGAAGCAGCCTGCCGTTGCCAAGGCAACCTGCCATAACAGAGAGACTCCCAGGAGATGGGAGCTCTCCACAGCAGAAGGGAGCCCAGCAGTAACAGGGCAGAACCGCACTAGTGGGTAACCGCCCCGGCAGGCAAATAGTGAATAGACTGCCACCTAGTGGGGCAGGACAGTGCAACAGATACTCATAAAGAAAGCCCCAACTCCCTGAAACAGTGCATATAAGGGGGGGGGAATAAAAGTGTGGTGTTTTATGAGTTCTATTACAGCAGACATAAACAACCTCCCAACAACCCTGAATGAACAACGGAGCTCACAGCTCAGCACTGGAGCTACTATAAAGCACAAACCGTCTCCTTAAGCAGCTCCCTGACCCCTGTATATCCAAAGAGTCACCGCAAAAAAAGGACTAATCAGACTGACATTTGGCGGGCATCATTCTGGAACAAAGACAGCAGAAGAAGAAACTGGTATCATCCCTCACTCTTCCACAGCTGCTACAGGTATACTCCGGACAAACGGGGCCTGGAGGGGACTTCAGCACTCATACAGCAGAGGGGCTAGACCACTAGAAGGAAAACTAAGTAAAAGGAATACTTCATCATCAACAACCTCAGCATCCACACAGAGACCCAATTGAAAAATCAGCAACTACAAAGATGACAGGCGGATAAATCCATAAAGATGGGAAGAAACCAGAGCAAAAAGGAGGAAAACACCCGAAACCAAAACACCACACCTCCTACAAAGGACCAAAACTCCTCACCAGCAAGGGAACAAAGCTGGACCGAGAATGAGTGTGATGAAATGACGGAATCAGACTTCAGAAAGTGGATAATGAGAAACTTCATTGAGCTAAAAGAACACGTTCTAAATCAGTGCAAAGAAACTAAGAACCTTGAAAAAAGATTTGAAAAAGATTCGAGGAATTGATAAAAAGAATGGAAAACTTAGAGAGTAATATGAATGAATTGAAGGAGTTGAAAAACACAACACGAGAACTTCGTGAAGCATGCACAAGTTTCAACAGCCGAATTGACCAAGCAGAAGAAAGAATATCAGAAATTGAAGATCAACTCAATGAAATAAAACGTGAAACCAAGATTAAAGAAAAAAGCACAAAAAGGAATGAACAAAATCTCGAAGAAATGTGGGACTATGTAAAGAGACCCAACCTACGTTTGATATGTGTACCAGAATGTGATCAAGAGAATGAATCTAAGCTGGAAAACACTCTTCAGGATATTATCCAGGAAAATTTCCCCAACCTAGCAAGACAGGTCAATACTGAACTCCAGGAAATACAGAGAACACCACAAAGATACTCCGCAAGAAGAGCAACCCAAAGGCACATAATCGTCAGATTCACGAGGGTTGAAACGAAGGAGAAAATAATAAGGGCAGCCAGAGAGAAAGGTGGGGTCACCCACAAAGGGAAGCCCATCAGACTCACAGCAGATCTCTCGGCAGAGACTCTACAAGCCAGAAGAGAGTGGGGGCCAATATTCAACATCCTTAAAGAAAAGAGCTTTCAACCCAGAATTTCATATCCAGCCAAATTGAGCTTCATAAGTGAAGGAAAAATAAAATCCTTCACGAACAAGCAAGTACTCAGAGATTTTGTCACCACTAGGCCTGCTTTACAAGAGCTCCTGAAAGAGGCACTACACATAGAAAGAAACAACCAGTTCCAGCCATCCTAAAAGCATACCAAATGCTAAAGACCATCAACAAAATGAAGAATGTACATGAACCAATGGGCAAAACAGCCAGCTAGCATCAAAATGGCAGTATCAAATTCACACATAACAATATTAACCCTGAATGTAAATGGGCTAAATGCACCAATCAAAAGACACAGACTGGCAAATTGTATAATAAACCAAAACCCATCAGTGTGCTGTATCCAGGAAACCCACCTCAAACACAAAGATACACAAAGGCTCAAAATAAAAGGATGGAGGAAGATTTACCAAGCAAATGGAGAGCAAAAAAAGCAGGAGTTGCAATTCTCATTTCTGATAAAATAAACTTTAAAGCAACAAATATCAAAAGGGACAAAGAAGGTCACTACATAATGGTAAAAGGATCGATACAACAAGGAGAGCTAACGATTCTAAATATATATGGACCCAATGTAGGAGCACCCAGATATATAAGGCAAGTTCTTAATGACTTACAAAGAGACTTAGACTCCCACACAATAATAGTGGGAGACTTTAACACTCCACTGTCAATATCAGACAGATCAACCAGACAGAAAATTAACAAGGATATCCAGGAGTTGAACTCAGACCTGGAAAAAGCAAACCTGATAGACATTTACAGAACTCTCCACCCCAAATCCACAGAATATACATTCTTCTCAGCACCACATCACACCTACTCCAAAATTGACCACATAATTGAAAGTAAAGCACTCCTCAGCAAGTGGAAAACAACGGAAATCATAACAAACAGTCTCTCAGACCATAGTGCAATCAAGTTGGAACTCAGAATTCAGAAAATAACTCAGAACCGCACAGCTTCATGGAAACTGAACAACAGGCTCTTGAATGTTGATTGGATAAACAATGAAATGAAGGCAGAAATAAAGAAGTTCTTCGAAACCAACGAGAATGAAGACACAACGTACCAGAATCTCTGGGACACATTTAAAGCAGTCTGTAGAGGAAAATATATAGCAATAAGTGCCCACATGAGAAGAGTGGAGAGATCCAAAATTGACACCCTGTCGTCAAAATTGAAAGAGTTAGAGGAGCAAGATCCAAAAAGCTCAAAACCTAGCCGAAGACAAGAAATAACTAAGATCAGAGCAGAATTGAAGGAGATAGAGACAAGAAAAGCCCTTCAAAAAATCAACAAGTCTAAGAGCTGGTTTTTCGAAAAGATCAACAAAATAGACAGACCACTAGCCAGACTGATAAAAAAGAAAACAGAGAACAACCAAATAGATGCAATAAAAAACGATAAAGGGGAAATCACCACAGATTCCACAGAAATTCAAACCATCATCAGAGAATACTACAAACAACTCTATGCACACAAACTAGTAAATCAGGAAGAAATGGATAAATTCCTGGATGCCTGTGTCCTGCCAAGCCTAAACCAGGAGGAAGCCGAAACTATGAATAGACCAATAACAAGGTCAGAAGTTGAGGCAGCAATTAAGACCTTACCACACAAAAAAAGCCCAGGTCCAGATGGGTTCACAGCTGAATTCTACCAGACACACAAAGAGGATCTGGTACCATTCCTTCTGAAACTATTCCAAATAATCCAAAAAGAGGGAACCCTTCCCAAATCATTTTATGAGACAAACATCATCCTGATACCAAAACCTGGCAGAGACTCAACAAGAAAAGAAAACTTCAGGCCAATAGCCATGATGAACATAGATGCAAAAATCTTCAATAAAATACTGGCAAATCGATTGCAACAGCACATTAAAAAACTTATCCATCATGATCAAGTAGGATTCATCCCGGGCATGCAACGCTGGTTCAACATACGCAAGTCTATAAATGTAATTCACCACATAAACAGAAGCAAAAACAAAAACCACATGATTATCTCAATTGACGCAGAGAAGGCATTTGAAAAAATTCAACAGCCCTTTATGTTAAAAACCCTCAATAAACTTGGTATTGATGGAACATATCTCAAAGTAATAAAAGCTATTTACGACAAACCAACAGCTGATATCATACTTAATGGGCAAAAACTGGAAGCATTCCCTTTGAAATCCGGCACTAGACAAGTATGCCCTCTCTCACCACTTCTATTCAACATAGTACTGGAAGTTCTAGCCAGAGCAATCAGGCAAGAAAAAGAAATAAAGGGTATTCAAATAGGAAAGGTGGAAGCCACATTGTCTCTATTTGCAGACGACATAATAGTATACCTAGAAGACCCCATCACCTCAGCCCAAAAGCTCCTGCAACTGATAAGCAACTTCAGCAAAGTCTCAGGATATAAAATTAATGTGCAAAAATCACAAGCATTCCTATACACCAATAACAGACTTAAAGAGAACCAAATTAAGAAGGAACTGCCATTCACAATCGCTACAAAGAAAATAAAATACCTAGGAATACAACTCACTAGGAATGTAACGGACCTCTTTAAGGAAAACTACAAACAACTGCTCAACGAAATAAGAGAGGACACAAAGAGATGGAGAAACATTCCATGTTCGTGGTTAGGAAGAATCAATATTGTGAAAATGGCTATACTGCCCAAAGTAATTTACACATTCCATGCTATCCCCATCAAACTACCATTGAATTTCTTCATAGAACTGGAAAAAAGCACCATAAATTTCATATGGAACAAAAAAGAGCCCGCATAGCCAAGTCAATTCTAAGCAAAAAGAACACAGCGGGAGGCATCACGCTACCAGACTTCAAACTATACTACAAGGCTACAGTAATCAAAACAGCATGGTACTGGTACCAAAACAGAGATATAGACCAATGGAACAGAACAGAAACATCGGAGGCAACACAACATATCTACAACCATATCATCTTTGATAAACCAGACAAAAACCGGCAATGCGGAAAGGATTCCCTATTTAATAAATGGTGTTGGGACAACTGGCTAGCCATG
Organism: Saguinus oedipus; assembly: GCA_031835075.1. Taxonomy (NCBI): domain Eukaryota; kingdom Metazoa; phylum Chordata; class Mammalia; order Primates; family Cebidae; genus Saguinus; species Saguinus oedipus. Next base: position 131,808 of record JASSZA010000429.1, read on the forward strand.
TGCAGAAAGCAGAAACTGGACCCCTTCCTGACACCTTACACTAAAATTAACTCCAGATGGATTAACGACTTAAATGTAAGACCTGACACCATAAAAACCCTAGAAGAAAATCTAGGGAAAACCGTTCAGGACATAGGAGTAGGCAAGGACTTCATGAACAAAACACCAAAAGCATTGGCAACAAAAGCCACAATAGACAAATGGGACCTAATCAAACTCCACAGCTTCTGCACAGCAAAAGAAACAGTCACTAGAGTGAATCGACAACCATCAGAATGGGAAAAAATCTTTGCAGTTTACGCATCAGACAAAGGGCTGATATCCAGAATTTACAAAGAACTCAAACAGATTTACAGAAAAAAAACAAACAAGCCCATTCAAAAATGGGCAAAGGATATGAACAGACACTTTACAAAAGAAGACATACATGAGGCCAACAAACATATGAAAAAGTGCTCATCGTCATTGGTCATTAGAGAGATGCAAATCAAAACCACATTGAGATATCATCTCACACCAGTTAGAATGGCGATCATTAAAAAATCTGGAGACAGCAGATGCTGGAGAGGATGTGGAGAAATAGGAACACTCTTACACTGTTGGTGGGCGTGTAAATTAGTTCAACCATTGTGGAAGCCAGTGTGGCGATTCCTCAGGGACCTAGAAATAGAAATTCCATTTGACCCAGCAATCCCATTACTGGGTATCTATCCAAAAGACTGTGAATCGTTCTACTCTAAGGACACATGCACACGAATGTTCATTGCAGCACTGTTTACAATAGCAAAGACCTAGAACCAACCCAAATCCCCAACGATGATAGACTGGACTAGGAAAATGTGGCACATATACACCATGGAATATTATGCAGCAATCAAAAATGATGAGTTTGTGTCCTTTGTAGGGACATGGATGAATCTGGAGAGCATCATTCTCAGCAACCTGACACAAGAACAGAAAAAGAAATACCGCATATACTCACTCATAGGTGGGTGAGAAAATGAGAACACATGGACACAGAGAGGCGGTCTACTATACACTGGGGACTGTTGGGGGGAATGGGGGAGGGTCAGCAGGGGGTGGCTGGGGGGGATAGCCTGGGGATGAATACCAAGTGTGGGTGAAGGGGAGGAAAGCAGCAAAGCACACTGCCATGTGTGTACCTATGCAACTATCTTGCTCGTTCTGCACATGTACCCCCAAACCTATAATGCAATAAAAATTAAAAAAAAAAAGAGTGGCCTTATGAAATAGAACCCATTTTACTCAACATATTTGCGTTATTTTTTGATTATCCAAACTAATATCCATATGAAACAGACAAGTGATTATTCCCCACATGTGCAGTATTCAAAAAGGTTCTGTATGAGGGTCTATGTCAAATAGTCTCCTGACTCTGACACATGTGTGTATCATTCACGGATCTACTTAATTTGGGGCTACCTTAAATACGGTCCTGACTACTCCACAGCTACTTATTATGCACTGAAGCTCCGAATGACCGGCCATATGAAATAGACTCCTTACTGTTGCCCCATTGTGCATTATTCGGTAATGCTGTGATTGAGTGTCCATGTGACCTGGACACTGACTATTCCCAAGGTGTGTATTCTTCAGTGAGATTTTGAACGAGTGACCACATAACATAAACCCTTGACTCTATCCTCTTGACCATTTTTCAGTTCTGCATTGTCCACTGAGTCGCTGGGTGAAGAGTCATATCAAATAGTCTCCAGACTATTCCTTAGCTGTGCATTATTCAGTGAGTCTCTGAATAAGTGGCTATGTATAATATAATCCTGAGTATTTTCCAAATAAATATGATTCCTCACTAAGGTTCTGAATAAGTGGCCATGTGAAATACACTCCTGATTTTTTCATAGGTCTGTATTATTCTGTGAAGCTCTGAATGTGTGGCCATAAAATAGAGCCTCCTGAATGCTCCTCAGGTGTGCGTTTTTACATTCGGCTTTAAATGAGTGGCTATACGAAATAGAATTTTAACTTTTCTCAAGGTGTATGTTATTCAGTTAGTCTCTGAAGATGTGGCTATAGAAAATAGAATTCTGACTACGATAGAGAAGTTTCTTATTCAAGGAAGCTCTGAAATTGATGCCACATGTAATACTGTCCTGAGTATTTCCCAGGTATGTATTATTCTCTGAGGCTCTGAAACTTTTGCCAGATGAAATTGTTATCTGACTTGTCCACAGGCGTGTATTATGGACTCTGACTCTAAATATTTGGGCATGTAAAATAGACAAGTGATTATTCCAAATTTGTGTATTACTCACTCAGGCTTTGATTTTGTTGCCATATAAAATAGTCTAGTATCTATACCACACGTGTGCATTATTTTCTGAAACTATAAATGAGAGGCTGTATAAAGTAGACTCCTAACAATACCCTAGGTGTGTTTTACTCAGCGAAGCTCATTTATTGTGACCATATGACACAGGATGCATCTTTTTTTATTATTATTTATTTATTTATTTTTATTGCATTATAGGTTTGGGGGTACATGTGCAGAACGAGCAAGATAGTTGCATAGGTACACACATGGCAGTGTGCTTTGCTGCTTTCCTCCCCTTCACCCACACTTGGTATTCATCCCCAGGCTATCCCCCCCAGCCCCCCCCCTGCTGTCCCTCCCCCATTCCCCCCAACAGTCCCCAGTGTATAGTAGACTGCCTCTCTGTGTCCACATGTTCTCATTTTTCTCACCCACCTATGAGCGAGTATATGCGGTATTTCTTTTTCTGTTCTTGTGTCAGTTTGCTGAGAATGATGTTCTCCAGATTCATCCATGTCCCTACAAAGGACACAAACTCATCATTTTTGATTGCTGCATAATATTCCATGGTGTATATGTGCCACATTTTCCCAGTCCAGTCTATCATCGTTGGGCATTTGGGTTGGTTCCAGGTCTTTGCTATTGTAAACAGTGCTGCAATGAACATTCGTGTGCATGTGTCCTTATAGTAGAACGATTTATAATCCTTTGGATAGATACCCAGTAATGGGATTGCTGGGTCAAATGGAATTTCTATTTCTAGGTCCCTGAGGAATCGCCACACTGTCTTCCACAATGGTTGAACTAATTTACACTCCCACCAACAGTGTAAGAGTGTTCCTATTTCTCCACATCCTCTCCAGCATCTGCTGTCTCCAGATTTTTTAATGATCGCCATTCTAACTGGTGTGAGATGGTATCTCAATGTGGTTTTGATTTGCATCTCTCTAATGACCAATGACGATGAGCACTTTTTCATATGTTTGCTGGCCTCATGTATGTCTGCTTTCGTAAAGTTTCTATTCATATCCTTTGCCCATTTTTGAATGGGCTTGTTTGTTTTTTTCCTGTAAATCTGTTTGAGTTCTTTGTATTAAATGTTTGTATTAATTAGTGTGTCTCTGAATGAGTGTCTATATGAAATAGACTGCTGAATACTTTACATTTCTGCATTTCTCACTGAGGATATGAGTAAGTGGCCGTATAAATTGGAATCCAGACTAATCCACAGGTGCATATTGTTTACTGAGGCTATGAATGGGTGTCCTAATAAAATAGACTCCTGGCTACTCCGCCAGTGTACATTATATACCGAGGCTCTGAATGAATGTCCATCGATAAAATATTCTAATTTATTCTCCAGTTGTGTATTATTCAGTGAGGCTCGTAAGATGTGGCCATATTAATTAGATTCCTTACAACATAAAGGTCCTCTTTTATTCTCTGTGTCTCTGAATATGTGTTTACATGAAATAGAGTCCTGACTACATCACATTATTCAGTGACACTCTGAATAAGAGGCCACATGGAAAGGTCTCCTGACTATTCCGCAGGTGTGCATTATTTAGTTAGACTCTGAATGAAGGGATATAGGTAAATCCTGACTATGTCTCCAGGTGTGTACACTTAGTGAGGCTCTTAACGAGTGGCCATAGAAAAGAGTCTTTTGACTATTCCACAGGTGTGAATTATTTAGTGAGACTCTGAATGAGGGAATAATGGTTAATCCTATTTCCCCAGGTGTGTACACTTAGTGAGGCTCTTAACAATTGGCGATAGAAAAGAGACTTCTGACTATTCCGGAGGTGTGCATTATTTAGTTATTCTCTGAACGGGTGGCCATAAAAAATAGACTCTAGAGTATATCACAAGTGTGTAATATTCAGTGAGGTTGTGAAAGATGTTCCATAATAATCAGACTGCTAATTACTTTACATGTGCATTATTCACTGTTTGTCTGAATGAGTAGCCATATGACATAGACTCCTCATTATTATACATGTGTGCATTAATCAAAGAGGTTCTGTTTGAGTGTCCATACCAAATAGACACCTGAAATTGTCCCAGGTGTGTATTACTCAACGACACACAAAATTAGAGTTCATATGAAATAGACGCCCGCCTATTACCCAGGTGTGTATCATTCAGAAAGGCACTGAATTTGTGGCTATCTTAAACAGCATCCTGATTACTCCATTGAAGTTTATTATTCACTGAAACTTTGAGTGATAGACCATATAAAATAGACATCTGACTATTGGTCCATTGTGAATTATTCAATAAGGTGCTAAAGGCGTGGTAGTATCAAATAGAATTCTTAGGATTCTTCAGGTGTATATCACTCAGTGAAGCATGAGTGGCCATATAAAAATTGTTCGACTATATTGATTCTTCCTAACCACGAACCTGGAATGTTTCTCCATCTGTTTGTATCCTCTCTTATTTCGTTGAGCAGTGGTTTGTAGTTTTCTTTAAAGAAGTCCCTTACATTCCTTGTGAGTTGTATTCCTAGGTATTTTATTTTCTTTGTAGCAATTGGGAATGGCATTTCTTTCTTGATTTGGTTCTCTTTAAGTCTGTTATTGGTGTATAGGAATGCTTGTGATTTTTGAACATTGATTTTATATCCAGAGACTTTGCTGAAGTCGCTTATCAGTTTCAGAAGCTTTTGGGCTGAGGCGATGGGGTCTTCTAGGTATACTATCATGTCGTCTGCAAATAGAGACAATTTGGCTTCCATCTTTCCTATTTGAATACCCTTTATTTCTTTTACTTGCCTGATTGCTTTGGCTAGAACTTCCAGTACTATGTTGAATAGGAGTGGTGAGAGAGGGCATTCTTGTCTAGTGCCGGATTTCAAAGGGAATGCTTCCAGTAATTTACACAATCAATGCTATCCCCATCAAACTACTATTGAATTTCTTCAAAGAAAGGGAAAAAACCACCACGAATTTCATATGGAACCAAAAAAGAGCCTGCATAGCCAAGTCACTTCTAAGCAAAAAGAACACAGCGGGAGGCATCACACTACCAGACTTCAAACTATACTACAAGGCTACAGTAATCAAAACAGCATGGTACTGGTATCAAAACAGAGACATAAACCAATAGAGCAGAACAGAAGCATCGGAGGCAACACAACATATCTACAACCATATTATCTTTGATAAACCAGACAAAAACAGGCAATGGGAAAAGGATTTCCTATTTAATAAATGGTGTTGGGAAAATTGGCTAGCCATGTGCAGAAAGCTGAAACTGGACCCCTTCCTGACACCTTACACTAAAATTAACTCCAGATGGATTAAAGACTTAAACGTAAGACCTGACACCATAAAAACCCTAGAAGAAAATCTAGGCAAAACCATTCAGGACATAGGAGTAGGCAAGGACTTCATGAACAAAACACCAAAAGCATTGGCAACAAAAGCCAAAATAGACAAATGGGACCTAATCAAACTCCACAGCTTCTGCACGGCAAAACAAACTGTCACTAGAGTGAATCGGCAACCATCAGAATGGGAAAAAATCTTTGCAGTTTATGCATCTGACAAAGGGCTGATATCCAGAATTTACAAAGAACTCAAACAGATTTACAGGAAAAAAACAAACAAGCCCATTCAAAAACGGGCAAAGGATATGAACAGACACTTTACAAAAGAAGACATACATGAGTGCAACAAACATATGAAAAAGTGCTCATCATCACTGGTCATTAGAGAGATGCAAATCAAAACCACATTGAGATACCATCTCATGCCAGTTAGAATGGTGATCATTAAAAAATCTGGAGACAGCAGATGCTGGAGAGGATGTGGACAAATAGGAACACTCTTACACTGTTGGTGGGACTGTAAATTAGTTCAGCCATTGTGGAAGACAGTGTGGCGATTCCTCAGGGACCTAGAAATAGAAATTCCATTTGACCCAGCAATCCCATTACTGGGTATATATCCAAAGGACTAAAACTCGTTCTACTATAAGGACACATGCACACGAATGCTCATTGCAGCACTGTTTACAATAGCAAAGAACTGGAACCAACCCAAATGCCCAAAGATGATAGACTGGACTGGGAAAATGTGGCACATATACACCATGGAATATTATGCAGCAATCAAAAATGATGAGTTTGTGTCCTTTGTAACGACATGGATGAATCTGGAGAACATCATTCTCAGCAAACTGACACAAGAATAGAAAAAGAAATACCGCATATACTCACTCATAGGTGGGTGACAAAAATGAGAACACATGGACACAGAGAGGCGGTCTACTATACACTGGGGTCTATTGGGGGGAATGGGGGAGGGACAGTGGTGGGGCGGGAGAGTGATAGCCTGGGGATGAATGCCAAGTGTGGGTGAAGGGGAGGAAGGCAACAAAACACACTGCCATGTGTGTACCTATGCAACTATCTTGCACGTTCTGCACATGTACCCGAAAACCTATAATGCAATAAAAATTAAAAAAACGATAAATAAATGCTCGCCTATTACCCTGGCGTGCATTACTCACTGAGGCTCTAAATGAGTGGCTACATGAATTAGACCCTGAACTCTTCCCCAGGTGTGAATTATTGAATGGGACTTTGACTAAGGGGGCATAAAAAAGAGACTCAGGTGTATTACCCAGTTGTTCATTACTTACAGATTCTCTGAATGTGTAGCCGTTTAAAGTAGACACTTGACTATTTTTGAGGGGAGTATTCTTCACAGAGGCCCTGAACGATTGGCCATGTGAAAGAGATTTCTTATTTTTAGATATACATATTATTCACTAAAATACTGAAAGAGTGCACGTCTGAAATAGAACCCATTTTACTCCACAGGTTTGCATAAGGTTTTGATTCAAAAAACGAAACACCATATGAAACAGACAGGTGATTATTCGCCACATGTGATGTATTTGAACAGACTTTGATTTTGCGGCCATATAAAATAGACTAGTGTCTATTTCACACGTGTGCATTATTTCCTGATTCTGTAAATTAAAGGCTATATAACGAAGACTCCTAACACTTCCTATGGTGTGCATTACTCAGTGAGGTTCTTTTCGTTTTACCATATGAAACAGGATGCTGTCTAACTCAAATATTTGTATTATTCAGTGAATCTCTGAATAAGTGTCTATATGAAATAGATTGCTAATTATTTTAAATTTTTGAATTTTTCCCTGAGGATACGAGTAAGTGGCCATATAAAATGGAATCCTGACTAATACACACGTGCATGTTATCCACTGAGACTATGAATGTTTGTCCTAATAAAATAGACTCCTGGCTACTCCACAGGTGTACATCATTTTCCAAGGCTCTGAATATATGTCCATGGAAAATAGACTCAAAATTATTCGCCAGGTGTGTATTATTCAGTGAGAGTCACAATATGTTTCCATCTCAATTAGATTCCTTTCTCTATCAAGTGTCTGTCTTATTCACTGAAGCTCTGGATATGTGTCTACATGAAATACACTCCTGACTAAACCACATTATTCAGTGACAATCCGAATTAGAGGCCACATGAAAAATTCTCCTGACTATTCCACACGTGTGCATTATTTAGTGAGACTCTGAATGAGGGGATAAAGGTAAATATTGACTATCCAGGTGTGTACACTTAGTGAGGCTCTTAACGAGTGGCCATAAGAAAGAGACTTCTTACTATTCCGCAGGTGTGCATTATTTTGTGAGACTCTGAATGAGGGGATAATGGTAAATCCTATTTCCCTAGGTGTGTACACTTAGTGAGGCTTTTAACGAGTGGCCATTGGAAAGAGTCTCCTGAATATTCCACAGGTGTGCATTATTTTGTGAGACTCCGAATGAGGGGATAATGGTAAATCCTATTTCCTCATGTTTGTTCACTTAGTGAGGCTCTTAATGAGTGGCCATAAAAAAGAGACTGACTATTCCGCAGGTGTGCATTATTTAGTGATTTCTCTGAATGGGTGGCCATAAAAAATAGAATCCAGACTATATCACAAGTGTGTAATACTCCGTGAGGCCGTGAAATTTGGTCCATAAGAATCAGCCTTCTAATTACTTTACATGTGCATTATTCACTGTTTGTCTGAATGAGTAACTGTATGATATATACTCCTCATTATTATACATGTGTGCATTTAATTAACAGGTTCTGTTGGAGGGTCCATACCAATGAGACACCTGACACTGCCCCAGGTGTGTATTACTCAATGCTACACAAAATTAAAGTTCATATGAAATAGACGCTAGGCTATTATCCAGGTGTGTATCATTCAGGAAGGCACTTAATTCATGGCTATCTAAAAAAGCGTCCTAATCATTCCATAGAAGTTTATTATTCACTTAAACTTTGAGTGATAGACCATATAAATTAGACACTTGACTATTGCTCCATTGTGAATTATTCAATAAGGTTCTAAATGAGTGGTAGTATCAAATAGAACCCTGAGGATTCTTCAGGTGTATATCACTCAGTGAGGCACAAAATGAGTGGTCATATAAAAAATGCTCGACTATTACCCTGGTGTACATTATTCACTGAGGCTCTAAATGAGTGGCTACATGAAGTATACTCTTAAGTCTTTCTTTGTTGTGTATTATTGAATGCGTCTCTGACGAAGTGGGCATAAAAAAGTGACTCAGGTGTATTGCCCAGGTGTTCATTACGTACAGACATTTTGGATGTGTAGCCATTTGAAGTAGACCCTTGACTATTTTTGAGGGGAGTATTCTTCACAGAGGCCCTGAACGAGTGGCCATGTGAAAGAAATTCGTGACTTATCAGATATACATATTATTCACTAAAACACTGAAAGAATGGCCTTATGAAATAGAACCCATTTTACTCAGCATGTGTGCATTATTTTTTGATTCTCCAATCTAATCACCATATAAAACAGACTAGTAATTTTTCCCCACAGGTGCAGTATTCGAAAAGTTTCTGTATGAGTGTCTATGTCAAAGTGTCCTGACTCTGACACATATGTGTATCATTTACGGAGCCGCTTAATTTGGGGCTACCTGAGATAGGGTCCTGACTACTCCACAGCTGTTTATTTTGCACTGAAACTCTGAATGACAGGCCATATGAAATAGACTCCTTACTAAGGCCCCATTGTGCATTATTCAGTAATGCTGTGATTGAGTCTCCATATGACTTGGACAATGACTATTCTCAAGATGTGTATTCTTCAGTGAGATTCTGAATGAGTGACCACATAACATAAACACTTGACTCTATCCTCTTGACTATATTTCAGTTCTGCATTGTCCACTGAGTCGCTGGGTGAAGAGCCAAATCAAATATTCTCCAGACTATTTCTTAGCTGTGCATTATTCAGTGAGTCTCTGAATAAGTGGCTATATATAATGTAATCCTGAGTATTTTCAAGATATATATGATTCCTCACTTAGGTTCTGAATAAGTGGCCATGTGAAATACGCTCTTGATGTTTTCATTGGCCTGTATTATTCTGTGAAGCTCTGAATGAGTGGCCATAAATAGAGCCTCCTGAATGCTCCTCAGGCATGAGTTTTTACATTCGGCTCTAAATGAGTGGCTATAAGAAATAGAATTTTAACTTTTTCCAAGCTGTATGTTTTTCAGTTAGGCTCTGAATATGGGGCTATATGAAATAGAATTCTGACTACAATATAGGTGTTTCTTATACAGGGAGGCTCTGAAATTGATGCCACATGGAATAGCGTCCTGAGTATTTCCCAGGTATGTATTATTCACTGAGGCTCTGAAAGTTTGGCCATATGAAATTGTTTTCTGACTTGTCCACAGGCGTGTATTACTGACTCTGACTCTAAATATTTGGGCATGTAAAATAGACAAGTGACTATTCCAAAGTGTTGTATTAGTCATTCAGGCTTTGATTTTGTGGCCATATAAAATAGTCTAGTGTCTATTCCTCCAGTGTGCATTATTCCCTGAGACTGTAAATGAGAGGCTATATAAAGTGGACTCCTAACACTTCCCTAGGTGTGCCTTACTCAGTGAGGCTCATTTTGTGTGACCATATGAAACAGGATGCTGCTATATTAAATATTTGTATAATTTTGGAATCTCTGAATGAGTGTCTATATGAAATAGACTGATGAGTACTTCACATTTGTGCATTTTTCACTGAGGTTACGAGTCAGTTGCCATATAAATTGGAATCCGGACTAATCCACACGTGCATATTATCCACTGAGGCTATGAGTGAGTGTCCTAATTAAATGGAATCCTGGCTAATCTGCAGGTGTACATTATACACCGAGGCTCTGAATGAATGTCCATCGAAAAAAGATTCTAATTTATTCTCCAGTTGTGTATTATTCAGTGAGGCTCTGAAGATGTGGCCATATTTATTAGATTCCTTACAACATAAAGGGCCACTTTTATTCACTATGGCTCTGAATATGTGTCTACATAAAAAAGACTCCTGACTACATCACATTATTTAGTGACACTCCGAATTAGAGGCCATATGAAAATGTCTCCTGACTATTCCGCAGGTGTGCATTATTTAGTGAGACTCTGAATGAAGGGATATAGTTAAATCCTGACTATTTCCCCATGTGTGTACACTTAGTGAGGCTCTTAACGAGTGGCCATAGGAAAGAGTCTTTTGACTATTCCACAGGTGTGCATTATTTAGTGAGACTCTGAATGAGGGGATAATGGTAAATCCTGACTATTTGCCCAGGTGTGTACACTTAGTGAAGCTCTTAACGAGTGGACATAGGAAAGAGACTTCTGACTATTCTGCAGGTGTGCATTATTTAGTGATTATCTGAACGGGTGGCCATATATAATAGACTCCAGACTATATCACAAGTATGTAATATTCAGTGAGGCAGTGAAAGAGGGACCATATGAAGCATACTTCTAATTATTCCACATGTGCATTATTCAGTTTGTCTGAATGAGTAGCCATATGATATAGACTCCTCATTATTATCCATGTGTGCATTAATCAAACAGGCTCTGTTTGAGTGTCCATACCAAATAGACTCCTGACACTGCCCCAGGTGTGTATTACTCAGCCATACACAAAATTAGAGTTCATATGAAATAGACTCCTGACTATCACACAGGTGCGTATCATTCAGAAAGGCACTTAATTCATCCCTATGTTAAACAGAGTCCTGATTACTCCATAGAAGTTTACTATTCACTGATACTTTAAATGATAGACCATATAAAATAGACACCTGACTATTGCTCCATTGTGAATTATTCAATAAGGTTCTAAATGAATGGTAGTATCATATAGAACCCTGAGGATTCTTCAGGTGTATATCACTCAGTGAGGCACAAAATGAGTGGCCATATATAAAATCCTCAACTATTACCCCGGTGTGCATTATTCACTGAGGCTCTAAATGAGTGCCTACAAGAAGTATACTCTTAAATCTTCCTTTGTTGTGTATTATTGAATGAGTCTCTGACTAAGTGGGCATAAAAAAGTGACTCAGGTGTATTGCCCAGGTGTTCGTTATGTACAGACACTTTGAATGTGTAGCCATTTGAAGTAGACCCTTGACTATTTTTGAGGTGAGTATTCTTCACAGAGGCCCTGAACGAGTGGCCATGTAATAGAAATTCGTGACTTATCAGATATACATATTATTCACTAAAACACTGAAAGAATGGCCTTATGAAATAGAACCCATTTTACTCAACATGTGTGTGTTACTTTTTTATTCTCCAAACAAATCACCATATGAAACAGACTAGTGATTTTTCCGCACATGTGCAGTATTCGAAAAGTTTCTGTATTTGTGTCTATGTCAAATAGTCTCCTGACTCTGACACATGTGTGTATCATTTACGGAGCTCCTTAATTTGGGGCTAACTTATATAGGGTCCTGACTACTCCACAGCTGTTTATTTTGCACTGAAGCTCCGAATGACAGGCCATATGAAATAGATTCCTTACTATTGCCCCATTGTGCATTATTTGTAATGCTGTAATTGAGTGTCCACATAAATTGGACACTGACTATTAACAAGATGTGTATTCTTCAGTGAGATTCTGAATGAGTGACCACATAACATAAACCCTTGACTCTATCCTCTTGACTATTTTTCAGTTCTGCATTGTCCACTGAGTATCTCGGTGAAGAGTCATATCAAATAGTCTCCAGACTATTCCTTAGCTGTGCATCATTCAGTGAGTCTCTGAATAAGTGGCTATATATAATATAATCCTGAGTATTTTCAAAATATATATGATTCCTCACTGAGGTTCTGAATAAGTGGCCATGTGAAATACACTCCTGACATTTTCATAGGTCTGTATTATTCTGTGGAGCTCTGAATGAGTGCCCATAAAATAGAGCCTCCTGAATGCTCCCAAGGCATGCGTTTTTACATTCAGCTCTAAATGAATGGCTATACGAAATAGAATTTTAACTTTTCCTAAGGTGTATGTTATTCAGTTAGGATCTGAATATGTGGCTATAGAAAATAGATTTCTGACTACAATAGAGGTGTTTCTTATAAAAGGAGGCTCTGAAATTGATGCCACATGGAATACCGTCCTGAGTATTTCCCAGGTATGTATTATTCACTGAGGCTTGGAAACTTTGGCCATATGAAACTGTTTGCTGACTTGTCCAAAGCCATGTATTATTGACTCTGACTCTAAATATTTGGGCATGTAAAATAGACAAGTGACTATTTAAAAGTTGTGTATTACTCACTCAGGCTTTTATTTTGTGGCCATATAAAATAGTCTAGTGTCTATTCCACACTTGTGCATTATTTCCTGAGGCTATAAATGAGAGGCTATATAAAGTAGACTCCTAACGCTTCCCTAGGTGTGCCTTACTCAGTGAGGCTCATTTTGTGTGACCATATAAAACAGGATGCTGCTATATTAAATATTTGTATTATCTTGGGAATCTCTGAATGAGTGTCTATATGAAAGAGACTGCTGAGTACTTTACATTTGTGCATTTTTCACTGAGGTTACGAGTCAATTGCCATATAAATTGGAATCCGGACTAATCCACACGTGCATATTTTCCACTGAAGCTATGAATTGGTGTCCTAATTAAATAGACTCCTGGCTACTCCGCAGGTGTACATTATATACCGAGACTCTGAATGAATGTCCAGCGATAAAAGATTCTAATTTATTCTCCAGTTGTGTATTATTCAGTGAGGCTCCAACGATGTGGCCATATTAATTAGATTCCTTACAACATAAATGGCCTCTTTTATTCCCTGTGGCTCTGAATATGTGTCTACATTAAATAGAGTCCTGACTACATTACATTATTCAGTGACACTCCGAATAAGAGGCCACATGAAAAAGTCTCCTGACTATTCCGCAGGTGTGCATTATTTAGTGAGATTCTGAATGAAGGGATATAGGTAAATCTTTACTATTTCCCCAGGTGTGTACACTTAGTGAGGCTCTTAACGAGTGGCCATAGGAAAGAGTCTTTTGACTATGTCACAGGTGTGCATTATTTAGTGAGATTCTGAATGAGGAAACAATGGTAAATCCTATTTCCCTAGGTGTGTACACTTAGTGAGGCTCTTAAGGAGTGGACATAGGAAAGAGACTTCTGACTATTCCGCAGGTGTGCATTATTTAGTGAATCTCTGAATGGGTAGCCATAAAAAATAGACTTCAGTCTATATCAGAAGTGTGTAATATTCATTGAGGCTGTGAAAGTGGTTCCATAGGAATCAGACTGCTAATAACTTTACATGTGCATTATTCACTGTTTGTCTGAATGAGTAACTGTACGACATAGACTCCTCATTATTATACATGTGTGCATTAATTAAACAGGTTCTGTTTGAGTGGCCATACCAAAGTGACACCTGACACTTCCCCAGGTGTGTATTACTCAATGGTACACAAAATTAGAATTCGTATTAAATAGACGCTAGGCTATTACCCAGGTGTATATCATTCAGCAAGGCACTTAATTCATGGCTATCTTAAACAGCGTCCTGATTGCTCCATAGAAGTTTATTATTCACTTAAACTTTGAGTGATAGACCATATAAAATAGACACCTGACTATTTCTCCATTGTGAATTATTCAATAAGGTTCAAAATGAGTGGTAGTATCAAATAGAATCCTGAGGATTTTTCAGGTTTATATTACTCCGTGAGACACCATATGAGTGGCAATATAAAAAATGCTCGACTATTACCCTGGTGTTCATTATTCACTGAGGCTCTAAATGAGTGGCTACATGAAGTAGACTCTTAACTCTTCCCCAGGTGTGTATTATTGAATGAGACTCTGACTATGTGGGCATAAAAAGTGACTCAGGTGTATTGCCCAGGTGCTCATTACCAACAGTGTCTGTGAATGTGTAGGCATTTAAAGTAGACACTTGATTATTTTTGAGGGAAGTATTCTTCATAGAGGCCCTGAACGAGTGGCCATGTGAAAGAGATTCCTTACTTTTTAGATATACATATTATTCACTAAAACACTGAAAGAGTGGCCTTCTGAAATAGAACCCATTTTGCTCCACCGTTGTGCATAAGTTTTTGATTGACCGAATGAAACACCATAGGAAACAGACAAGCGATTATTCCCCACATGTGCAGAATTCGAAAAGGCTTTGATTTTGCGGCCATATAAAATAGTCTAGTGTCTATTCCACACCTGTGCATTATTTCCTGATTCTGTAAATTAAAGGCTATATAATGTAGACTCCTAACACTTCCCCTGTTGTGCATTACCCAGTGAGGCACTTTTTGTTTAACCATATGAAACAGGATGCTGTCTATCTCAAATATTTGTAATATTCGGTGAATCTCTGAATTAGTGTCTATATAAAATAGACTGCTGAGTACTTTACATTTGTGCATTTGTCACTGAGGTTATTAATCAGTGGGCATATAAAATGGAATCCTGAATAATCCACACGTGCATATTATTTAATGAGGCTCTTTTTGTGTAACCATAAAAAACAGGATACTGTCTATCTTAAATATTTTTATTATACAATGAATCTCTTAATGAATGTCTATATGAAATAGACTGCTGAGTACTTTACATTTGTGCATTTGTCACTGAGGTTACAAGTAAGAGGCCATATAAAATGGAATCCTGACTAATACACACGTGCATATTATCTAATGAGACTATGAATGGGTTTCCAAATGAAATAGACTCCTGGCTACTCCACAGGTGTGCATTATTTACCGAGGCTCTGAATGAATGTCCATCGAAAATAGATTTCAAATTATTCTCCAGTTGTGTATTATGCAGTGAGGCTCAGAAGATGTTGTCATATTAATTAGATTCCTTACTATATCTGGGGCCTTTCTTATTCACTGAGGCTCTGAATATGTGTCTACGTGATATAGACTCCTGACTACACCACATTATTCAGTGACACTCCGAATTAGAGGCCACATGAAAAAGTCTCCTGACTATTCCACAGGTGTGCCTTATTTAGTGAGAATGTGAATGAGGGGATAAATGTAAATCCTGACTATTTCCCCAGGTGTGTACACTTAGTGAGGCTCTTATCGAGTGGTCATAGGAAAGAGACGTCTGACTATTCAGCAGGTGTGCATTATTTTGTGATGCTTTGAATGAGTGGCCATAAAAAATATACTCCAGACTATATCATAAGTGTGCAATATTCAGTGAGGTTGTAAAGGATACTCTGTATACCTCCCGTCTCTTGTGTGTATTACCTCTCTCCTGTTTGTATCCTCTATCCTGTGTGTATCCTCCTCTCTCCTGTGTGTACCCGTTTTTTCTTTGTGTATCCCCCTTACCTGTGTGTATCCTTCTTTTTCCTGTGTGTATCCCCCTTTCTCCTGTGTTTATCCATTTTTTCAGTGTGTATGCCCCTCTCGCCTGTGTGTACCCTCCTCCCTCCTGTGTATATCACCATTCTCCTGTATTTTTCCCCCTCCCTCCTTTGTGTATTCTTCTGTCTCCTGTGTGTATCCTGCTCTCTTTTGTGTGTAAACTTCTCTATCCTGTGTGTATCCTCCTCTCTCCTGTGTGTATCACCCTCTTCTGTGTGTATCTTTTTCTCTACTGTTTGTATCATCCTCTCTTCTGTGTGTAACCTCCTCCCTCTTGTGTGTATCCCTCCTCTCTCATGTGTGTATCCTCCCTCTTCTGTGTGTATCCCCGCTCTTTCCTGTGTGTATCCCCTTCTCTCCTGTGGGTATCACCCTCTCTCTTGTGTGTATCCCCTCTCTCCAGTGTGTATCCTCCTCTCAGCTTTTTGAATCCTCCTCTCTTCTGTGTGTACGCCCTGTTCTCATGTGTGTATTTCCCTCTCCCATGTGTATTCTCCCCTCTCCTGTGTCTATCCCCCTTTCTCCTGTGTGTGTCTCCCTCTCCTGTGTGTATGACCCTCTCTCCTGTGTATATCCTTCTCTACTGTGTTTATCCTCCTCTCTCCTGTGTGTATCCTCCTTTTTTTCAGTGTATCCCCCTCTCTCCTGTGTGTATCCTCCTCTCTCCTGTGTTTATCCCTCTCTCTCCTGTGTGTACCCTCCTCTCTCCTGTGTGTATCACCACACTTCTGTGTGTATTCCCCTCTCTTCTGTGTGTATCCCCCTCTCTTTTGTGTGTACTTTCTTCTCTTTTGTGTGTATCTTTCACTCTCCTGTGTGTATCCTTTTATCTCCTGTGTGTATCCTCCTCTCTCCAGTGTATATACCCCTCTCTTGTGTGTATCCTTCTTTCTCCTGTGAGTATCCTCCTCTCTCATGCGTTTATCCTCCTCTCTTCTGTCTGTATCATCCACTCTTTTGTGTGTAACTTTCTCTCTCCTGTATTTATTTTTCTTTCCCTGTGTGTATCCCACTCTCTCTTGTGTGTATGCCTCAATCTGTGTGTATCTTCTCCCAACATGTTTGTATGCCTCAATCTCCTGTTTGTATCCCCCTCTCTCCTGTGTGTATCCCCACTCCCTCCTGTGTGTATACCCCCTCTCTCCTGTGTGTATCCTCCTCTCTCCTGTGTGTATGCCACTCTCTTTTGTGTGAATCCCCCTCTCCTCTGTATCCCCCTATTTCCTGCGTATTCCTCTCTCCTCTGTGTATCTCCCTCTCTTTTGTGTGTTTTCTTCTCTTATTTGTGTATCCTTTCTCCTCTGTGTAGCCTCCTTTCTCCTTGTGTATCCTCCTCTCTCCTGTGTGTATCCCCCTTCCCCTGTGTGTTCCTTCCTCTCTCCTGTGTGTATCCCACTCCTTCCTGTGTGTATGCTGCACTCTCCTGTTTGTATCTTCCTTGTTCCTGTGTGTATCCCCCTCTCTCCAGTGTGTATCCTCCTCTCTCCTGTGTGTATGCTCCTCTCTCTTGTGTGTATTCCCCTCTGTCCTTTGTGTATCCCACTCGCTTCTGTGTGTATCCCCCAATCCTGTTTGTATTCCCCACTCTCCTGTGTGTATTACCCTATTTCCTGTGTGAATCCAACTCTTTTGTGTGTATCCCCCTGTCTCCTGTGTCTATGCACCTCTCCTGTGTGTATTCTCCTCTCTCCTGTGTGTATTCTCCTCTGTCCTGTGTGTATTTTCCTCTCTCCTGTGTGTATCTTCCTATATCCTTTGTGTATCCCTCCTCTTTCCCTTTGTTTCCCCACTCTCCTGTGTGTAACCCTTTTCTCTTCTGTTTGTATCCCCCCTTTCTTCTGTGATTTTCCCCCCTCTCCTGTGGGTCTACCCTCTCTCCTGTGTGTATCTTCTCTTCTCCTGTGCGTATGCCTCTCACCTGTGTGTATCCCTCTCTCCTGTGTGTATCCTCCTCTCTCTTTTTTGTATCCCCCTTTCTCCTGTGTGTATCCATATTTTCTGTGTGTATGCCTTTCTCTACTTTGTGTATCCTTCTGTCTCCTCTCTGTATCGTTTTCTCTTTTGTGTGTATCCTCTCTCCTGTGTGTATCTTCCTCTCTCCTGTGTGTATCTTTCTCTCTCCTCTGTGTATCCTCCTCTCTCCTGTGTGTATGATCCTCTGTCCTGTGTGTATCTTTCCTCATCCCTCTGTGTATGCCCCCTCTTTCCTGTGTGTATCCCCCTTTCTTCTGTGCGTATCTCACTCTCTTTTGTGTGTATCTTCTCTCTCCTTTGTGTATACTACTCTCTGCTGTGTCTATTCTCCTCTCTCCTGTGTGTACGCCCGTCTCTCTTGTGTGTATCCCCTTTTTCTGTGTGTATTCTTCTCTCACCTGTGTGTATCCCCCTTTCTGCTGTGTGTATCCTCTTTTCTCCTGTGTTTATGCCTCTCTGTTCTGTGTGTATCCCACTCTCCTGTGTGGAACCCCTTTCTTCTGTGTGCATCTTCCCCACTTCTGTTTGTATCCTACTCACCTGTGTGTATCCCCCCTCAACTGTGTGTTTCCCCCTCTCCTTTGTGTATCCTCTTCTCTCCTGGGTGTATCTTCCTCTCTTTTGTGCATATCCTCCTCTCTGCAGTTTGTATCCTTCTCTCTCCTGTGTGTATCCCCCTCTCCCTGTGTGTATCCCCCTCTCTCCAGTGTGTATTTTCCTCCATCCTGTGTGTATGTCGCACTCTCCTGTTTGTATTTCCCTCTCTCCTGTGTGATTCCCCCTCTCTTCAGGGTGTATCCTCTTCACTCCTGTGTGTATCCTCTTCTCTCTTGTGTGTATCCTCCTCTCTCCTGTGTGTATCCCTTTCCCACTGTGTGTATCCTTATTTATCCTGGGTGTATCCCCCTCTCTTTCGTGTGTATCCTCCTCTCTCCTGTGTGTATCCTCCTTTCCCCTGTGTGTATCCTCCTCTCTTCTGTTTGTATTTTTTTCTCTCTTGTGTGTATCCTCCTCTCTGCTATGTCTATACTTCTCTCCCCTGTGTGTACCTTCCTATCTCCTGTGTGTATCTTTTTCTCTTCTGTGTGTATCTTCTTCTCTCCTGTGTGTATACACCCTCTCTCCTGTGTGTATCTCCATCTCTATTGTGTGTATTCTTCTCTATTTTGTGTGTACCCTCCTCTCTCCTGTGTATATGCCCCACCCTTTTGTGTGTATTTTTCTCTTTTGTTTGAATCCTTTTCTTTCCTGTGTGTATCCTTCTTTCACCTGTGTGTATCCCCCTCTCCTATGTGTATGCCCCTCTCTCTTTTGTGTATGCTCCTGTCTCCTATGTGTTTCCTCCTCTATCCTCTGTGTATCTTCCTCTCTCATGTGTGTATGTCCCTCCACCTGTGTGTATCCCCCACTCTCCTGTGTGTTTCTTCCTCTCTCCTGTGTGTATTTTCCTCTCTGCTGTGTGTATCCGCCTTTCATTTGTGTGGATCATCCTGTCTCCTGTGTGTATAGTCCTCCCTCCTTTGTGTATTTTTCTCTCTCCTGTGTGTATTATTCTCTCTCCTCTGTGTATCCTGTCTCTTGTGTGTATCCTCCTCTCTCTTATGTGTATTTTCTTATCTCTTGTGTGTATCCCCCCTCACTCCTGTGTGTATCCCCTCTGTCCTGTGTGTATCTTCTCTAATCCTGTGTGTATTTTTCTCTCTCTTGTGTGTATTCTCCTCTCTTCTGTGTGTATCTTTTTCTCCTGTGTATATCCTCCTCTCTGTTCTGTGTATCTTCCTCTCTCCTGTGTGTATCCTTCACTCTCCTATGTGTATTTTTTTAATCCTGTGTTTATCCCCCTCTCTTGTGTGTATTCTTCTCTCTTCTGTGTGTATCCTCCTCTGTCCTGTGTGTATCTTCCTCTCTCCTGTATTTATTCTTCTTTCACTGTGTATCCCCCTCTCTGCTATGTATGTCCCTTCCCTCCTGGGTTTATGCCCCACTCTCCTGTGTGTATCCCCCTCTCTCCTGTGTGTTTCTTCCCTCTCTCCTGTGTGTATCCTCGTCTATTTTGTGTGTATACCCTTCTCTCCTGTGTGTATCTCCCTCTCCTTTGTGTATCCACCTCTCTCGTTTGTGTATCCCACCGTCTCCAGTGTTTATCCCCCTCGACTGTGTGTATCCCCCTCTCTCTTGTGTGTTTCCTTCTCTTCTTTGTGTATCTTTCTCAATGCAGTGTGTAGCCTCCTCTCTCTGTGTGTATCCTTCTCTCTCCTTTGTGTATCCCCCTCTCTCCTGTGTGTATATCACCGTCTCTAGTGTTTATCCCCCTCCCCTGTGTGTATCCCCCTCTCTCTTGTGTGTTTAGCCCTCTTCTTTTTGTATCCTCCTCTCTCCTGTGTGTATCCTCCTTTCTCCTATGTGTACTCTTTTCTTTCCTGTGTGTATCCCCCTCTCATCTATGTATTCTTCTCTCTTCTGTGTGTATCCTACTCTCTCCTGTGTAAATCCTTCTCTCTCCTATGTGTAACCTTTTCTATCCTATGTGTATCCCCATCTTGTGTGTATTCTTCTCTCTCCTGTGTGTATCCTCCTTTCTCCTTTGTATATCCTCCTCTCTTCTGTGTGTATCCTCCTCTCTTCTGTGAGTATCCCCCTCTCTTGTGTGTTTACCCCTCTTCTTTATGTATCCTTCTCTCTCCTTTGTGTAGCCTCCTCTCTCCTGTGTGTATCCCCCTTTCTTCTGTGTGTATGCCACACTCTCCTGTTTGTATCCCCATTTTTTCTGTGTGTATCCCCCTCTCTCCTTTGTGTAGTCTCCTTTCTTCTGTGGGTTTGCCCCTCTCTCTTGTGTGTATTCCCCTCTCTCCTGTGTGTATCACCCTCTCTCCTGTGTATATCCAACTCCCTTCTTTGTGTATTTCTGTCTCTTGTGTGTTTCGTTTTCTCTCTTGTTTGTATTTCCCTCTCCTGTGTTTATCTTCCTCTCTTCTGTGTGTATTTTTCTGTCTCCTGTGTGTATCATTTTCTATATTGTGTGTATTCTCCTCTCTCCTGTGTGTATCCCCCTCCTTCTGTGTGTATTCCACACTCTCCTGTTTGTATTCACCTTTTTCCTGTGTGTATTTTTCTCTCTCCTTTGTTTATTCTCCTCTTTTCTGTGGGCATGCCCATCTCTCTTGTGTGTATTCCCCTCTCTCCTGTGTGTATCCCCCTCTCTCCTGTGTGTATCCAACTCTCTTCTTTGTGTATCTTTGTCTCCTGTGTGTATGTTTTTTCCCTCCTCTGTGTATTCCCCTCTCCTGTGTTTATCCCTCTCTCTTCTGTGTGTATTTTTGTGTCTCCTGTGTGTATCATTTTCTATTTTGTGTGTATCCTCTTCTATCCTGTGTGTATCTTCCTCTCTACTGTGTTTATTCTTCTCTACTGTGTGTATCTATCCCTCTCCTGTTTGTATGCTCCTCTCTCCTGTGTGTATGCTCCTCCCTCCTGTGTGTATCTCTCCTCATTCCTCTGTGTATCCCCCCTTTCTCCTTTGTGTAGCCACCCTCTATCCTGTGTTTATCCCCCCTTTCTCCTGTGTGTGTTCTTCTTCTTCTTCTTTTTTTTTTGTTGAGACAGAGTCTTGCTCTGTTGCTCAGGCTAGAGTGCAGTGGTGTAATATCAGCTCACTGCAACCTCTGCCTCCCCGGTTCAAGAGATTCTCCTGCCTCAGCCTCCTGAATAGCTGAGAGTGCCCACCACATGCCTGGCTGATTTTTGTATTTTGTAGAGATGGGGTTTTATCATTTTGGCCAGGATGGTCTTGAACTCCTGACCTTGTTTTTTTTTTTTTTTTTTTTTTAGAAGGAAAGGAGAAGAGGGGAAGAAAAAGAGGGAGAGAGAACAGGAATATTGCTTTATTCTATGAATGGGTATTAATAATGGCCGATTATTAGTTTGTGTATTTAAAGTGGAAAATACATATTTTATGTATCTAAAGTGGAGAGCTCTACAAATGCTTATTAAGTTTACTTGTTACTAATCTGAGTTCAAATTCTGGATATCCTTATTAATTTTCTGTCTCGTTGAGTCTAAATCTCTTTATGGGTCTTGTGTATCTGGGTGTTAGGATGCATTGATCCTTATACCACTCTATCATTTTTGCTTTGAAATCTGTTTTATCAAATGCATGAATTGCAACTCCTTTTTGTTTATTTATTTATTTATTTCTCCATTTGGTTGGTAGATCTTTCTCCAACCCTTTGTTTTGAGTCTTTGTGTATCTTTGGATATGAAATGGGTCTGGATGTAGTATACCGTTAGGTTTTGGCTGTATCTTTTGATTGGGGAATTTAGTCGATTTCAACTTAAGATTACTGCCATTTGATGTTAACTGTCTATTTTATCCTTTCGTTGATGTAAATTTTTTTTATGTTGATGCTCTTTACATTTTGGTATGTTTTTAGAAAGGCTAATACTGGTTGTTCCTTTCTGTGTGTAATGCTTCTTTCAGAAGTTTTTGTAAAGCAGGCCTGGTGGTAATAAAATTTCTGAATATTTGCTTGTTCATAAAAGATTTTATTTTTCCTTCAATTGTGAAGCTTAGTTTGGCAGGATATGAAATTCTGGGCTGAAAGTTCTGTTCTTTAAGGATGTTAAGTATCAGCCCCCACTCTCTTCTGGCTTGTAGGGTTTCTGCTGAGAGATCTCCTGTAAGTCTAATAGGCTTCCCTTTGTGGGTAACCTGACCTTTCTCTCTAGCTGCCCTTAGTATTTTCTCCTTTGTTTCAACCCTGGTGAATCTAATGATTATGTGTCTTGGGGTTGCTCTTCTTAAGGAATATCTTTGTGGTGTTCTCTGTATTACCTGAGGTTGAATGGTATTCTGCTTTGCTAGATTGGGAAAATTCTCCCGGATAATATCCTGAAGAGTATTTTCCAGCTGGGATTTATTCTCTCCATCACATTCAGGTACACCTATCACACGTAGATTACGTCTTTTAACATAGTCCCATACTTCTTGGAGACTTTGCTCATTCCTTTTTATCCTTTTTTCTCTATTCTTGTCTTCTCGTTCCATTTCATTAAGTCTGTCTTTGACCTCTGATATCCTTTCTTCTGCTTGATCAATTCGGCTATTCAAACTTGTGTATATTTCACTAAGTTCTCGTGTTTTATTTTTCAACTTTATTAGTTCATTTATATTCTTCTCTATATTGTCCATTCTTTTTAACATTTCGTCAAGCCTTTTTTAAAGTTCTTAGTTTCTTTACATTGGGTTAGAACAAGTTGTTTAAATTCCCAGAAGTTTTTTACCATACACCTTCTAAAGCCTCCTTCAGATACTGGAACACAGTCCTCTTCCATTAGGGCTTGTTCCGTTGCTGATGTGGAATTACTATCCCCTGTAGAGGGAGAGGGGTTCTGACTTTCGGTTTTCTCGGCCTTTTTAGGCTGTTTTTTTTTTCCCCTTTATTGTGATTTTATCCATCTGATGTCTTTACAATTAGCGCCTTTCTGATTAAGTTCCTGAGAGGATATCCAATTTATTGATTCCCAGTGCTGGAATCCGAGCAACCCACTGCGCCGGCCAAAACAGCAGTGATAAGACTGATGGTGCTCCTCTGCCTGAAAATCTCCAGTCTGGCTTCCTTCTTGAGTCCGCAACAAGCGGCTCTGCCTTCCCGGAGCTCCAAACACCAGTCAGTAGGGGAACCAGTCCCGCTCACTGTGCACGAAGAGTTGCCGCGCAGAGGCGACGACAAAACCGCTGCACTGGCCACAGAAGTCGCGCTGACGACCCGCGGGGCTCCTCCACTGGAAATCTTCTGGTCCGTGGGCGACAAAAATTCCTCGGAAAATGTGGCTTCCTCACGTTTTCCGAGCTATCACTGAGAGCTACAGTCCCGAGCTGTTAGCAATCAGCCATCTTGGATCTCTCTCTCGTGTGTTCTTCTTTCTGCTGCGTTTATCCCCTCTCTCCTGTGTGAATCCAAATCTCTGCTGTGTGTATTCTCCTTTCTCCTGTGTGTATGACTTTCGCTCCTGTCTGTAGCCTTCTCTCCTCTGTGTATTCTTCTCTTTCCTGTGTGTATTACCCTTTCTCCTGTGTGTATCACCCTCTCCTGTGTGTATGCCCCTTTCTCCTGTGTATTCCCATCTCCTTTGTGTATGCTTTTCGCTCCTGTGTGTATCCCTTTCTCTTCCATGTATCCCCCTCTCTCCTGTGTGTATCCCCCACTCCCTTGTGGATCCTCCTTTCTCCTGTGTGTATCCCCCTCTCTCCTGTGTGTATCCCCTTCTCTCCTGTGTGCATCCTCCACTCTTTTGTGTGTATCCCCCTCCCTTCTGTGAGTATCCTCCTGTTTCCTGTGTTTATCGTCCTCTCTTCTGTGTGTATCGCCCTATCCTGTGTGTATCCCCCCACTCTCCTCTTTGTATCCTTCTCTCTCCTGCGTGTATCATTCTCTCTCCTCTGTGTATCCTCCTCGCTCCTGTGTGTATCATCCTCTTTCCTGCATTTATCGTCCTCTCTTCTGTCTGTATCCTCCTCTCTTTTTTGTGTACCCTCCTCCCTTCTGTATTAATCTTTCTCCCCCTGTGTGTATCCCCCTCTCTCCTGTGTGTATCTCCCTCCATATTGTGTGTATGCCCCACTCTCCTGTGTGTATCTCCCTTTCTCCTGTGTGTATCCTTCTTCTCTTCTGTGTGTATCATCCTCTCTCCTGTGTGTATGCTCCTCTTTTCGTTGTGTATGCCCCTGTCCTCTGTGGATCACACTTTCTCCTGTGTGCATCCCCACACTTCTGTGTATATCCCTCTCGCCTGTGTATATCTCCCATTCTACTGTGTTTTTCTCCCTCTCCCTTGTGTATCCTTCTCTCTCATGTGTGTATTCTCCTCTCTCATGTGCGTATCATCCTGTCTGCTGTTTGTATCCTCCACTCTCCTGTGTGTATTCCCCTCTCTCCTGTGTGTATCCTCCTCTCTTTTGTGTGTATCCTCCTCTCTTCTGTGTGTGTCCCCCTTCTCCTGTGTGTATCCCCATTCCTTCTGTGTGTATCCCCCTCTTTTGTCTGTATCTCCCTCTCTCCTGTGTGTATTCTCCTTTCACATGTGTGTATCCTTCTCTCTCCTGTTTGTATTTTTTTCCCTTTTGTGTGTATCCTCCTCTCTCCTGTGTGTATCCATCTCTCCCCTGTGTGTATTCTCCTCTCTCCTGTGTGTACCCATCTCTCCCCTGTGTGTATCCTCCTCTCTCCTGTGTGTATCTTCCTCTCTTCTGTGTGTATCTTCTTCTCTTCAGTGTGTATACCCCCTCTCTACCCTGTGTATCTCCCTCTCTATTGTGTTTATTCTCCTCTAACCTGTGTGTATCCTCCTCTCTCCTGTGTGTATGCCCCTCTCTACTGTCTGTATCCCCCTCTTTTCTGTGTATCCTGTTTTTCCTGTGTGTATCCCCCATTCTCCTGTGTGTATCTTCCTCTCCTGTGTGTATGCCCATGTTTTTTTTGTGTATGCTCCTCTCTCCTATGTGTATTTTTCTCTCTCCTGTGTGTATCTTTTTCCCTCCTGTGTGTATCCCCCTCCAAATGTGTGTATCCCCCACTCTCCTGTGTTTTTTCCCCTCTCTCCTGTGTGTATCCTCCTCTCTGCTGTGTATATTTTTTTCATTTGTGTGGATCATCCTCTCTCCTGTGTACATCCTCCTCTCTTCTGTGTGTATCTTCCACTATCCTGTGTGTATTTCCCCTCTCTCCTGTGTGTATTCTCTTGTCTCCTGTGTGTATCCTACTCTCTCCAGTGTGTATTTTCTTATCTCCTGTGTGTATCCCCCTCTCTTCTGTGTGTATCCCCCTCTCTTCTGTGTGTATCCCCCTCTCTCCTGTGTGTATCTTTTTCAATTTTGTGTATATCCTTGTCTCCCCTGTGTGTATGTCACTCTCTTATGTGTATATACCCCTCTCGTGTGTGCATCCTCCTCTCTGCTCTGTGTATCCTTCTTTCTCCTGTGTATACCCTCCTCTCTTCTATGTGTATTATTTTCTATTCTGTGTGTATCCCCCTCTTCTGTGTGTATTGTTCTCTCTCCTGTGTGTATCCTCGTCTCTCCTGTGTGTATCATCCTCTCTTTTGTGTGAATCTTCCACTCTCCTGTGTGCATCTTCCTTTCTCCTGTGTGTATCTTCCTCTCTTCTGTGTGTATCCCCCTCTCCTGTGTGTATTTCCCCTCTTTCCTGTGTGTATTTTTCTCTCTTCTGCGTGTATCCTCCTCTCTCCTGTGTGTATTCTTCTCTCTTCTGTGTGTATTACCTTCCTTCCTGTGTGTATGCCCCACTCTCCTGTGGGTATCCCCTCTCTCCTGTGTGTATCTCCCCTCTCCCCTGTGTGTATTTTCCTCTATTTTCTGTTTATACTTATCTCTCTTGTGTGTATTCTTCTCTTTTTTGTGCATCCCCCTCTCTCCAGTATGTATCACACCGTCTCGTGTGTATCCCCCTCGCCTGTGTGTATCTTCCTCTCTCTTGTTTGTTTCCCTTACTTTTTTGTGTATACTCCTCTCTCCTGTGTGTATCCCCGTCCCTCTTGTGTGTATGCCGCACTCTCCTGTTTGTATCCCCCTTTCACCTGTGTGTATCCCCCACTCTCCTTTATGTATCACACCGTCTCCTGTGTGTATCCATTTCGCCTGTGTGTATTCCCCTCTCTCTTGTGTGTTTTTCTCTCTTTTTGTGTATACTCCACTCTGCTATGTGTAGCCTTTTCTCTCCTGTGTGTATCCTCCTCTCTCCTTGTGTATCCTTCTCCCTTTTGTGTGTATGCCACACTCTCCTATTTGTATCCCCCTTTCTCCTGTGTGTATCCCCCTCTCTCTTTTGTGTATTCTCATCTCTCCTGTATGTATGCCCTCTCTGTTGTGTTGTGTGCATTTCCCTTTTTCCTGTGTGTATCACCCTCTCTCCTGTGTGTATTACCTTGTCTCTTGTGTGTACCCAACTCTCCTGTGTTTATCCTCCTCTCTCCTGTGTGTATGTCTTTCTTTTATGTGTATCCTCCTCTCTCCTGTGTGTATCCTCCTCTCTCCTGTGCGTATTCTTCTCTCTCCTGTGTGTATTTTCCTCTCTCCTGTGTGTATCTTTCTCTCTCCTGTGTGTAATCCTCCTCTCTTTTTTGTGTTTCACCTCTCTCTCCTGTGTGTAGCCCCTTTCTCTCTTGTGTGTATCTTCCATTTCTTCGGTGTGTATCCCCCTCCCTTCCGTGTGTATCCCCTCTCTCCTGTTTGTATCCTCCTCTCTCCTGTGTGTATCTTCCTCTCTCCTGTGTGTACGCCCCTCTAACCTTTGTGCATCCCCCTCTCTTGTGTTTATCCTTCTCTCTCCTGTGTTTATCCCCATTTCCCCTGTGTGTATTTTACTTTCCTCTGTGTATGAACCACTCTACTTTGTGTATCTTTTTCTACTGTGTGTATTCCTTTTTCTTCTGTGTGTATCACAGCTCTCCTTTGTGTATCTTCCTCTCTCCTGTGTGTATCCTTCTGTCTCATGTGTGTATCCTTCTCTCTTTTGTGTGTATCCTCCTCTTTCCTTTGTGTACCTTCCTGTCTTCTGTGTGTATCACCCCTCGCCTGTGAATCCCCCTCTATTATGTGTGTATCCTTCTGTCTCCTGTGTGTATCCTTTTCTCTTCTGTGTGTATCCTCCTCTCTCCTGTGTGTATCCTTATCTCCTGTGTGTATCTTCCTCTCTCCTGTGTGTATTCTCCTCTCTCCTGTGTGTTTCCTATTATCTTCTGTGTGTATCCCTCTTCTCTCCTGTGAGTATCCCCGCTCTCTCCAGTGTGTATCCCTCCTCTTTCCTGTGTGTATCCCTCTCTCTCCAGTGTGTATTCCCTCTCTACTGTGTGTATCCTCCGCTCTGCTGTGTGTATCCTTCTCTCTTCTGAGGGTACGCCCTTCTCTTCTGTGTTTATCCACATCTCCTGTGTGTATTCCTTCTCTTCTGTGTGTATCCCCTTTTCTCCTGTGTGTATCATTCTCTCCAGTGTGTATGCCCCTCTCTCCTGTGTGTTTTTCCATCTCCTTTGTGTAGCCTCCTCTCCCTGTGTGTATCCTTTTCTTTTTTTGGTGTATTTCCAACTCTTTTGTGTGTATTCCCCTCTTCTTTTTGTATCCTTTTCTCTCGTGTGTATACCTTTCTCTCCCGTGTGTACCTTCTTTTTTTCTGTGTGTATTTCCCTCTCCTGTGTTTCTCAACCCTCTATTTTCTGTGGATCCTCCTCTCTCCTGCGTGTATCCTCCTCTCCTGTGTGTATCCTCCTCTCTCCTGTGTGTATCCTCCTCTCTTTTGTGTGGATCCTCCTCTCTCCTGCGTGTATCCTCCTTTCTTCTGTCTATATCCTTATTTTTTATGTGTATTTTTCTCCCTCTTGTATTTATCCTTCTCCCCCTGTGTGTACCAACACTCTCCTGTTTTACCTCCCTCCATCCTGTGTCTATGCCCCACTCTCCTGTGGGTATCCTCCTCTCTCCTGTGTGTATCTTCCACTCTGCTGTGTGTATCCTCCTTTATTTTTTGTGGATAAGTAGTGCTTTTTTCTACTGTGTGCATCCTCCTCTTTTGTCTGTAACCACTTCTCTTCTGTGTGCATTTCCCCCACTTCTTTGTGTACCCACCTCGCCTGTGTGTATCTCCCTCTCTAATGTGTGTTTCTTTCTCTCCTTTGTGGGTCCTCCTCTCTCCTGTGTGTATCCTCCTCTCTCCTGACTGTATCCTAATCTCTGCTGTGTGTATCCTCCTCTCTCCTGTGTGTATTCCTTTCTCTCCTGTGTGTATTCCTTTCCCTCCTGTGTGTATGCCGCACTCTCCTGTTTGTATCTCCCTCTCTCTTGTGTGTATCCCCCTCTCTCCTGTGTGTATCATTTCCTCTCTTGTGTGTATCCTCCTCTGGCTTGTGTGTATTCTCCTCTCTTCTGTGGGTATCCCCCTCCTTTTGTGTGTATCCCCATTCCTCCTGTGTGTATTTACCCTTCTCCTGTGTGTATCCTCCTCTCTCCTGCGTGTATCCTCCTCTCTTCTTTTTGTATCCTCTTCCCTTTTGTGTGTATCCTCCTCTCTCCTGTATTTATCCTTCTCCCACTGTGTGTATACCCCTCTCTCCTGTTTGTATCCTCCTCTTTCTTGTGTGTATCCTTCATCTCCTATGTGTATCCCCCCTCTCCTGTGTGGATCCTTCTCTCTCCTATGTGTATGCACCTCTCTCCTGTGTGTGTCCCCCTCTCCGGTGTGTATCCCCCTCTCTCCTGTGTGTACTTCCCCCTCTCCTGTGTGTATCCCTCTCGCCTGTTTGTATCCTTCTCTCTCCTGTGTATTTCCCCTCTTTTTTGTGAATCCCCCTTTCTCCTGTGTGTACCCTCCTCTCTCCTGTGTGTATCCTCCTCTCTCCTGTGTGTATTTTTCTCTCTCCTGTGTGTATTCCCCTCCTTCTGTGTGTATCCTTCTCTCTCCTGTGTGTATCCCCATCCCTCCTGTGTGTATTCCGCACTTTCCTCTTTGTATCCCCCTCTCTCCTGTGTGTATACACCTCTCTCCTGTGTGAATTCTCCTCTATATTGTGTCTATGCCCCTCTGTCTTGTGTGTCTTTTTCTTTCTCCTGTATGTATTCCCCTCTCTCCTTTCTGTATCCCCATGTCCTGTGTGCATTCCTTACTCTCCTGTGTGTATTACCCTCTCTCCTGTGTGTATACAAATCTCTTGTTTGTTTCCCCTGTCTCCTGTGTGTATGCCCCTCTCCTGTGTGTATCCTCCTTTCTCATTTGTGTGTCCTCTTCTCTCCTGTGTGTATCCTCCTCTTTCCTGTGTGCATCCTCCTCTCTCTTGTGTGTATTTTCTACTCTCTTGTGTGTATCTTCTTTTCACTCTTGTGTGTATCCCCCCTTTCTCCTGTGTGTATCGCCCTCTCTCCTGTGTGTATCCCCTCTCTCCTTTTTGTATCTTTCTCTCTCCTGTGTGTATCTTCCTCGCTCCTGTGTGTTGGCCCCTCTCTGCTATGTGTATCCCCCTCTTCTGTGTTTATTTTATTCTCTCTTGTGTGTATTATTTTTTCTCCTGTGTGTATTTTTTTCTCCTGTGTGCATGCCCCTGTCTACTTTGTGTATCCCCCTCTCCTGTGTGTATCTTTCTTTCTCCTGTGTGTATTTTCCCCTCTTCTGCGTGTATATTCCTTTATTCTGTGTATATCCCTCCTCTCTTCTGTGTGTTTTCCCCCTCTCTCCTGTTTGTAACCCCTTTTTCTCCTGTGTGCATTCCCCCTTTCTCCTGTGTGTATCACCCTTTCTCCTGTGTGTATCCCCTCTCACCTGTTTGTATATTCCTCTCTCATGTGTGTATCATCCTCTCTCCTGTGTGTATCCCCATCTCCTGTGTGTATCCTTTTTCTGTTTGTATCCCCCTTTCTTCTGTGTGTATCCCCTTTCCTCTGTGCATTCTCCTTTCTACTTTCTGTATCTCCCTCTCCTGTGTGTATCCTCCTCTCTCCTGTGTGGTTCCTTTACTCTCCTGTGTGTATCCCCCATTCTCCTGTGTGTATCACCACTCTCCTGTGTGTATCCCCCTCTCTCTTGTGTGTATCCTTCTCTCATTTGTGTGTATCTTACTCTCTCCGGTTTGTACCCTTATTTCTCCTGTGTATATCACCTCTTTCCTGTGTGTATTTTTCTCTCTTCTGTGTGCATCCTTCTGTCTTATGTGTGTATTCTTCTCTATTTTGTGTGGAGTTTTCTCTCTCCTGTGTGTATTCTCCTCTCTCCTGTGTGTATTATTCCTATTTCTTGGATGTATCCCCCATCTCTTGTGTGTATCTCCCCTCTCTTCGTGTGTATCCCCGCTCTCTCCTATATGTATCCTCCACTCTTCTGTGGGTTTCCCCTCTCTCCTCTCTGTATTCTCTTCTCTGCTGTGTGTATCATTTTCTCTCCTGTGTGTACGTCCCTCTCTGCTTTGTGTATT